>PVIR01000744.1:0-153497 GCA_004026965.1 Petromus typicus | reverse complement strand
CAATCCTCCTGCCTCTGCCTCCCGAGTGCTGAGATTACAGGCGTGAGCCACCACGCCCGGCACTGTGGTATGTGGTACTGGTTGCTGCTGGGTGTGGGTCTCCACACCCAGTATTGTTATGTGGTTACCGGGGAATCGAACCCGGGTCCTTGCGCTTGCAAGACAGGCGCCGGAACCACTGAGCTAACTCCCCAGCCCCTTAACATGTCTTTTGACCTATAAAATGCATTCTGATCACATCAGTCTTCACAACAATTTCACATTCTTTATCCACCATAAAAATGACTATAAGTGATGTTTTTAAAGCTCTTTCCTTTTTTTCTGTTTGGAAAAACAAATAAATTGAATATTTACAGGAATATTTATGGGCCCTCTTTAAGATATAGTATACAAAAATAACTCTCCATAAACAGAGTTTTCACACTTTTGCCTTTATTTTGATATAGCTCTGACAGTGTGGGGGAGGGTCCAGTGGGAGAAGAGCTTGTCCCTCCCAGCAGGGGTGGGGTAGACGTCCCAAGCCACAGAGCCCTATTATCTGTACACAGCTGAACCTCTGCTATGTGTGTGTTGTTCAATTCTGTCTCAGATAAAACCAGAACCAGAAGATTCTAGCCTCGGTTTTGATGGCAATTTAATCAGTACAGGAAACAGTATAGTTGTTGACATTTTTTTTTTTTTTAGAAAGCAACAGTTTTTTAAGAATTGAATAAGGCACATCTACCTTGCCTTAAACAAAAGTAGTCTGTGGCCTTCTTTTGGAAACAGTACTGTTACTGACTTGAGTATCCTTGATGCACAATTAGAAGGCTGGAGGTACAGCCTGAGGCAGATCAGTTTTGCACATGATTGGAAGGTGATATTGCCACAGTCCAAAGTGATTTGAGTCATTAATTCTAACCTGCTCCAATGTCCTTTGTAATGTGTAATTTGATCACCCTGGGTCTTAAAGGAATAGGAAGGAAAATAAAACCGTGACTCAAGGCAGAAGGAGTAATGTGAGTAAATTCTTTTCCTTTTCAAGTGATGAAGAATTTTAAAAAGGAGTCTTGCCATTAGCGACTTCAGTTCATCATCAGAGTACAAATTTCAGTTCTGAGTGTGAGCAATGAAATTGTGCTTATCTTCACGCTTCCGGTTCACAAAACTTGAGCATCGTCAGTTAAGGAGACTTGACAAGTTACCTGTGTTTTGCTGAGAAAGTTTCTCATTAGAGACTGATGGTATAATGACTTCCTAGAGTCTCCATTAGACCATTCATTGCTTGGAACTTGGTCTTGGTTATTTCCTTGAGGCAAGACATCTACTTACCTATAGCCTGTTGGGTTTGGTGGTGGAACCAAGCAACATTCTTTCTTAGAGATCAAGAAAAATCTCTTTTCTATTCATTTCCCTCTCTGTGACACCAAGTGAGAATTACACTACCTTCTGATAGAAGGTTATATATAGGACCAAGAATTTAGCTCAAGAACACCATATCTTCTTAGAAAGTGCAAGAATCTGAGTTTGATCCAGACACAAAAATGAGACAGGTTCTTTGGAATTTGCTTACATACTTTTTCATAATAGACATTCAGGAGTCAGCTCAAATGCTATGCTTTTTGCATCTGTACACATCCACAAATATAATATTGACACACTTCCTACTAACTTTTTCATTATCCCACTCCTAATTCTGAATCATCAGTTCACAATCACTGCCCAAGGCTAACTTTTAATCACAGACTTCTCCAGGAGAGATAAAGTTCGAAATGCTTAAAGCATACAAAAATTTAAAAATAACTCAAAGGAAACAGAGGCAACATAGCACACAGAAGACAATTTCACAGAAATTAATATATGGAAAAAGGTGAGATTTTTGAAACAACAACAGGAAACTATAAATGGAAAGATTGGTATGCAAAATCAAGACCTTCTTGAAGAAAGTAGAAAGATAAGAATAGTAGCAAGAAAAACAAGAATATAGTGACTCACAGGGGTCGATAGCTCGTACATGTAATCCAAGCTGCTTGAGAAACTGAGGTAGGAGATCACAAATCTGAGACCATTCTGGTCAGTTTAGGAAGACCCTGCTTAAAACATAGTGGATGAGGATGTAGTTCAGTGGTGAAGTGCTTGGCTATAACTTATGGGATCATGGGTTCAGTATCTATTTGCCCAAGGTCACAAGTTCAATCCCCAGTATCAAATATATACATATATACATATATATATATATGTATATATTTGCCTAAGATGTTTCATAGAAGGTGTAGGAAGAACAAGTAGAGAAGAGTGGTATCAAGTGATTAAAAAACAATAGCAATATAAGTAAAACTATTTCCAATATTCAAACGCAGCAACTATCTGCAAAGAAAAGGCCATTGCATGTTCCAAATATGAAATGAAATATAGAGATCAGTAATCCTAACTCTTTAGAACAATAACAGCAAAAGCAAGACCTCACATACTTACAAGGAGAATATATATATATATACACACAGATATATTTTTCACAACCCAAGAGTCAAGAATTGAAAATAATATGGATTTAGTGGCTTTTGAATCTGGAGTACAATGAGAAAAATATGTTTAAAATTCTGAATAAAAATAATTTTCAACATATAAGTCTGGATCCAGATGGACTGCTAATCAAAATCAGGTCCCATTTTTCAGTTTTTGATTTCTCAAAATCATATGCTTTATATTCTACCCATTTAGGGAAGCAAAGATCAAATGTCCTGACTTTAAAGAAATGAATGATTTCAAAAAGAGGAAAATGGAAAACTCAGAAAATAAAGGCGTCAAGAAAGTGAGAAGAAATTGCCAAGCTGATAGCAGAGAAAGCTTCCCAGGCCTGCAGAACACCTAACATGACTTAGAGAAAATAATTAAGAGGACTTCAGGGAAACTGCTTCTCACACAAACAGGTACACAAAACCAGAAAACATCTTATCTTGGAAAGCTAGACAATGTAAAGAACTGTTTTGGTAAGTCTTTTAGAAAGTTTTCCAGATAGGGAAAGATTTAGCTAGCTATAATGGGAAAATTAACTAATTTTTAAAAATTTAGGCACTGAAGAACTTTTAGAAAAAGAAAACTTTACATACCAGAGAATGTAATCATACCATTCTGGCTAGCAGTGAATGATACCTATTCACTTAAAATATCTAAAACACTGAAAATTAATTTATAGAAAAATTAAGAAACTATACTGGAGGAAAAAGTTGGGTCACAGTCTCTGCCAGGAGCCTTCATAAGATTGATATGTGTGGCTGAGGCTGTGAGAGTGATGCTCAGGTGGAGTGGAGACCCCAGACTGTGTGGCGGGCAGGGAATGTAGGGAGTGAGCAGCACCAACCCAACAGACAGGCCAAGCGGCCTGCAACCTGCAGGGTCATGGGGGGGGGCAGTGTATTCTGAAGTTCACACCTCACCACAACCTGCCCTAGGTGCTGGACATGGAGCTGTAGGATTTTTCCTTTCCCTGATGGTTTTCAGTCTTTTGTTTTTTTTGAGACAGGGTCTCACTTTGTGGTTCAAGCTGGCCCTGAGCTCAGCCTCCAACTCACATCACAGCAATCCTCCTTTCTTCTGCCTCCCGAGTGCTGGGACTACAGGTGTGAGCCACCACACCCGGCACTGTGGTATGTGATATTGGTTGTTGCTGGGGTGAGTCTCCACACCCAGTATTGCTATGTGGTTACCGGGGATCAAACCCAGGTCCTTGCACTTGTAAGACAGGTGCCGGAATCACTGAGCTATATCCCCGGCCCCTTTCAGTCTTATTTTTATCCAGTTCCTTCTTTTGGAATGGAGATATTTATTCCATGGCATTATACACTAAGACTACACAACTTCTTTTCTTTTTTTCTTCTTATTTTTACAGGGGTTCACAACTAATAGTTTGCCCTGAGTGTCATAGGAAGATTTGAACTTGGAATTTCCAGCAATGCTCAAGCTCTTAAGACTTTGATGTCCCATAGAAATAATTAAATTAATTTTCATTTTTTTTTCAGTAACATGGATAGAAGTAGGAACCTTACATGTTTGAAGCAGGTGTCAGAACCATTGAGCTAAATTCAGAGCCCTATTTTTTGAGCTAAATCTTCAACCTGTTACAGTTTAGATCTAAAATGTCTCCATAACTGTCATGTGTTCAGAGACAGAGCTTTTGAAACATGAGTGGATCATGGGAGCAAACTGAATGTGCTGTTAGCAGGTGACACCTGGTTGGAACCTGAAAAAAGATGAATCCTTGTCTTTGACTTCAATCTCTCCTCTCTCTTCCCCTTCCCTCTCTTCCTCTCTGCCTCTCCCTTCCCTTGCTCTCTCTTTTTCCTCTCCTTTCTTTCCCCCCACTCTCCCATGTTCTTCCCTCTCTTCTGCTTCCTTCCTTTCTCTCTCTCCTTTGCTCTCCACCCCTCTCCCCTTTGCTCTCTTCCTGTTTCCTAGATGCCCAAGCAGCTTTCCTCAGTCATGTGCTTCCATTATACTGTTTCTGCCTTGGCGCCAGGCAACTATCAACTGAAACAAATAAAACTGGGAGCCAAAACAAACATGTCCTACTTTGAGTTAACATGTCAGATATTTTGTCCAGTGATGGGATAGGAAGTAATACAAACCCAGACAGAATAAAAGACATAAACAAGGAAGCCAACCAGTGCCTGAACATGCTCTCTTTTCCCTTCTGATTCTCAACTGCCACACATTCTTCACCATGCTGCCTTGCCTCCTCCAGGCACAGAAATAATGGAGCCAGCTTACCATGGACTGAATCCTCTGAAGATGTGAGCCTAAACAAACATTTTCTCCTTATTTTCTCAAGCATTTTGTTGCAGTCACAGAAAGCTGACACACTCATAGTGCTTTAATAAGGAAAAAAATTAACTGTAGAATTCAAAATTAACATAAATAAGCTTATTACAACAATTTAAAGATAGTTATAAAAATGCAATAAGTGCCAAAAGAAAAATATTAGCACTAACAAATATGAAGTGTTTACTGAGAGCCAGGCTCTGAGCTCAATGCTTTTATATGAGCTTTCATTTGGGGTTTATTTTGCTACACAGCCATCACTGCTAACTTATTCTCAGTGTAATCAGTAAGGAAGTTAAAGTATAGAAAGGTTAAGTAGCATGGTTAGAGGCAAGACATGGAGCAGCCACTTCAAGGTTGGGTAATCCCAGAATCAACTCTTACTCTTGTTAGCACTTCTCTGGGTCACTCCACTACAGCTAGTGGTTTGCAAAATGTGCTGACAGACTGTCTTTTTCTTGTCTTAAATGACCAGAGCAGTAAATCTTGTTTTAAAGACATCAGCAGTTAAATATTTCAGTCTTATATTTCACTTATGCTAAAGCTCCTATGAGCATCCTCTATTACTTGGAAGAACTGCAACCTAGAACCTGGATTTGGAGTCAATATTAATAGAGTACATAACTATGTTAGGCTACATAGAGCATTCGTTTTAGAAATGTGGGCTTTTGGTGATGAAAATGATCAGAGATTTTAAAAATCAGTGACTTGTACTAGCAAACAAAGCACATAGCTAACCTATTAGGATTGTGGATTAGACCCTTTATTTAAGGACTTTAACAATTACAAAACCTGAAGATGAAGTCCTCCTATTACCAACCACCCGCACAAAGTGCACTGAGTCATTAAAATGAAAATCAGACACTCTTAAGATCTGGTGGAGATCAAAGCAGATAGAATTCTCATTAGTGGTTTGCATGCATCCTGAACAACAATTGTGGAAATCTCAGAAGCTAATAAATCTGAATGTAAACATATCATACTACTAACAATTCCACTCCTAGAAATTCACAACCATTTTCACCAAAAGCTAGTACAAGACTTCACAATAGCACTGTAGCTAATAGTCAAAACATTGGGATGACACAAATATCTCCAACAAAAGAGATGGATAAATGAATTGTGGTGCAGTCACACAATGGACTGTATTACAATCAAACATAAAAATAAGAGAGTGAAATTGTTATGATATGGAAGGAAGCTTTTCAAAATGCTGATGAAAAGTCTAGATGCAAAACAACATACTAGTGACTGCATTCACATAAAGTTCAAACCCAAGCTCATGGCTTCTTTGTTAGGAATCAGCGTAGTGGGATCTCTGAGAGGGGCTGCTTTTCTGGGAACGGCACAAGGACTTTCTAGATTTCCACATCATGCTGCTACACTTGAAGTGTTGGTTGCATGAGTGTATTCATTTTGTGAAAATTCACCAAACTCTGCATTTTGACTTAGAGACTTAAAAAGTATGTTTTAGTCTGTTTTCTGTTCTAGTAGCAAAATACCTGAAACTGAATAATTTATAAGGAAAGGAGTATATGTAGCTAGTAATTCTAAAAGCTTGGAAGGAGGTCTAAGATAGAGTGGCTGCACTTGAAGAGGGCTTTGTGCCACTTCTTAACATGGTAGGAGCCAGGGAGGCAAGTGAGAACAAATGGAAGAAGGAAAACATAAGGGATTGCCTTGCTTTATAACAGTCTGCCCCAGTGAAAGGCATTAGTGGCTCCATCACTTGTTAAAGTCTGGTGCTTTTCACTACTGCTTGGCTATGAAGGAATGTTCCCGCCTGTGAACTTGTGGAGGACATGAATAAATCATTCACATAACTTAAACGACAGTCAGATTATCAAAACAGAAATAATACATGAAACCTAGTGCTGGAGAAGAAAAAAAAAAAACTAAGCACATACTTACACACAAGGGAAATTGGGCATGTTACAAAATTCCTGGCTTAGAAGAGAACATAGTTATTATGACAAATACACCCTCTCTGAACTTGTCTCGGACTTCCCATCCTTATGCTTTTTCTTCTTCCATTCTATCTTCCTGTTGCTTCCTTTCTCCCCTCTTCTACCCCACAGCCCCACATCTCCACCGTGAATCAGTATAGTACCCTTCCATCACCAGCGTGGCCTTCTGTCCTGGGTGAAGTTAGACCCTTGCCTCAGACCTTCCTTCCTGGCTTGCTAACTTCTAGACAGCATTATGCTTTCTAGGATTTAACACAGACGCTGCTGTATAGCAGGCATTGAGTAAATTCCTGTTGAATTAACACATGCCAATGAGACAATTCATGAGAATGGCGATGTGTGGTCAAAAAAATATCACAATACCCAAACCTTGCTCCACACACTCGGGCCAGTGAAGATGTGTTAATGAGAGCAAGGAGTAAGCCTGAAGGAAGGGAAATATCATAGGCGCATAATCAGGTGAAGTTTACATCAGCCTCTGACAAATGACTGGTGGTATGGACCTGAAGCCAGGAAGTTTGCACTTCAGAAATTTACCCAGCCTGAAATTTACCCTTTCTGCTTCTTTTCTTATGTAAAAGTGACAATAACATCTACTTATTCTGTTATTTTTTCTTTGTTGTTATTGTTTTCTTATTTTTGTTTTTGTTCTGGAGACAGGGTCTCATTTTGTAGTTCAGGCTAGGTTTGAACTGGCTATGCAGTCCAGGCTGGCCTTGAAATCTGGGCGATCTTCCTGCCTTTACCTCCTGAGTGCTAGGATCATAGGGGTGTGTTACCATCTGCAGACTTCTTTGCCTCTTCTATTTCATGGACTATTGGGAAATTATAGCTAAGATAACCATCTGAAAAGATGTTTGGTGTATTGAAAAGCTTTATACAGAGAAGAGATTTTACTTTTTCACTAGTAGCAACAATTTAGAATTGTAACATTGGAAATATAATGAAAACAGCAAAGTAAATAACAGTAGTACCTTTCAGACTCTGAGACTGTCAGTCAGTGTTTAATTAGGAGACTGCTCCCAAGGTTACAGACAGAAGACTTCTCACAGAAATCAAGTTACAAAAGTATAGAAAGAGCCAAAGGGGCAACATGGTAGCAGTATAGTAACAGCAGGAGTTGCAGAAACCATCCTGTCCCTGCTGGAGTCGGCCCTCACCAGAGCATGCAGCCTGCAGCCCTGGCTGTGCTAGGTGAGACTCCAGAGCCACCTTCCAATAGCTGCCACTTCCACAGGAAGAACCTCACTCTGCCACTGGTGCGGTGCTCCTGCCTGAGCCTATGGGACCTGGCTCCTGGAGGCTGCTGCCTTCAGTAGGAACCTACCACTGGGTTCCAGTAGAAGCAGAAGGGCTCTTACCTTCTCTGTCTGGTATGAGTCTCCAATTAGCACAGATCTTTAGTGCATCTTCCGCCACTGCTGAAGGTTTCCATCTCAACCAAACAGAGAGAGCACGGAAAAGCCTGGAAAGAGAGATAGACATGAGTGCTTCACACAATATGTAGCACAGTATTTAATGCTTGTTATTTGAAAGAAATATTCAGAACATTGTAATCATGTTGATATCTAAGGACAAAGCAAGATCATCAGGAAAAGTTAATTTTAAAGGTACTTTAAAAAATAAATGATAAAAATAGTTGAAATTTTTCTAGTTTTATTTTTTAAAAAGAGCTTAGTTGAACATTGTTGTAAGATGTACGCAAATGTCTCAGCAAAATAGAGTAAAAGAAACTTGTAACCTTGTGTAGAACATTATAAAGCACTTTGATAAGGTCTTTTAAAAAATTCTCTATATAGATATGCTTTGAGAAATGGCATGTTTTACAGATAAAGAAAACCAAGGGTCTAGAAAGTTTGAGAGGCATGTTCAAAGGTACAGAGATGGTAAGAGACAGAGAAGGCTTTTTGGTTCTTCCTTGCCAGGCAGACTGCAGCAAAATGCCTTTGAGTTCAGAACAAAGCTAAAGTAGAAGCTGCATTGGGTGGAAGAAGGATGCTACAGCATCCGGTCCTGTTCTGTGTGTCCCAGGAAGCATCAGTGGGGGTCACAGCCCATGCTATGTCCCAGGGTGAACTAGTCCACCTTGAACCCCATGCTCAACTTTGTTTGCTATTCTATGGACACACACAGGTAATTATTATATGTATTGGATTAGGATCATTTTCTTAATACCATTTGCTACAGAGATCCAGCCAAACTCAACAGATGTTCAGCATTCGACTTTTTGTCTGCAGCGCTGCCATTCTTGTCAGTAGAAATCTACAGATAATTAATGACAAAAGACAATTTCTCAAGTGCTACGGAAAGGGATGGCAATCCTATCAGCCCTTACCAGAATGTGGTCAAGACACAGCAGAGGGTAAGTCACTGGCAGGAAAAAGAACTATGTTTGGCGTGGTGTGCAGCCATAGCACAGAATCCTTGTGGCACCATACCCTTCAGTTCTGCCTCATCCTGGATAATTCTTGAGTTGAGAAGACAGAAGAGCTTCTGATGAAATGCACAGAGGTCAGTGAATTGCACTCCAGGGCACTTGGAGTTCCAGAAGCATTTCTACATTCTCTACACAAAACTGAGAAAGACAGTGAAATCCTAAGTTTTTAAAAATGACATGAGTGAATACATTCCTAGGATAAGCTCTGAAAATTCCTCCAACTTGAGAAAGTACAAGAGAAGGAAAGAGACCCATTTAACTGATGTGGGGAAAAGCAAAAGCTAAGACCAAAATCATAGATAATCATACCGGAAAGGATTTATTCTTCCCTTCATCCAGCAGCCCCAGAAAAATAAATGAACAAATGATAGATATCAAATAATAGATAGATAGAAACATATCAGTATATCATATCAGTACTCGCTAGCATATTTAATACTATATTCTAACATACTCAGTTATTAGATATTATAGTATGTACTAAGTAATAATAATGTTATATTACATAATAGTTGCATGATATTTAACTGGAAAAAATTATATGTAGTTAATACAATAAGGTATCATTAATTTAATATATGTAACAGTTATCCTTGAATAACAATGTATTAAGCTCTAACCAGATATCAAGCAATATTCTGTTATGATACAATAATGTCTTTTTTCCCCAGTACCAGGGATTAAATTCGGGACCTTGCACTTTTGAGGCAGGTGTGGTGGCACTGAGCTAAATCCCTGGCTCCTATAATATAATAATGCCTTATCTTACATAATCTTCTTGTAACTTTAGGAAGCAAGTACTAACACTTACCCTAGGGTCTCTGGTTCATATTGTCTCCCCTTCTTTGGTGCCAAATACCAAAAGACTCCCCAGCTCCATTGGCTCTTCCAAGGCTGCAGAGGCTGGGCTGGATGCTGGTACTCTTCCTAGTCCCTCCCTCCCTCAGGCCTCCCCACCTCTTATAAAAAACAAGTACACAGTGATCCATGGAATGAGGCTGTAACTTATAACACGGGCAAAGGCATAGAGCACGGATTCACATCCTCGACCACCTTCCTATCCAGAGTCCATACCCTAACACACCAGCTTCACCACCACTTGGGAAAATCTCAGGGCTCTTGTGTCTCTGGATTCTGGCCACCAGCATTCTTGGCTCATCTTCATTCCAAGACAGGGGAACAGTTACAGACAATGATCTGGAAGACAAGTCAGGCCTTCCCTATTCCTGGAGGGGCAGTAAGCTTTCGAAAGGAGAGTCATTCTTTTGCTATTTAATGCCTAAACCAACTGAGTTCCAACTCTGGTAAAACTGCACCTCAGGCAAAGAGAAAAGAGGAGCCCTAACCCTCAACTTCCTGAGTTACTGGCCCAATTTTACACCAAGTCCAAAGGGAAGAGGCATGACCAAGAAGCACTGATCAAGCTTAAATAACAAAAAAAGATAATCAAAAATAAAACAAATTGCTAAAGTCCAGTCAGTTTATGATGCAACCAGAACTTCATCTGGGAAGCAGCAAGGAAGGGAGGCCACCTAACAGAGCCAATCTAGTTCCACATCCATCCCAAGGAGAAAAAAGGACTTCAAAGTTATGACTGAAAGCTATAGTGGATGTTTACATCTTAAAATCTTAATATAGTATAGGACACATTGTCATTCATTCCCCTCAAATTAGTCCCTTTCACTATGAAAACACTTATCACATCATTCTTATCATTTTCTGAAGCAGTTCAGAAGTTCCCTTTCATGATGGGCTGTAGTTTCACTATAGGCTGCCTCAGTGTCCTTAATCAATTCAAACCATTCACTTTTCATGGTTATTTTGACTTTGAGGAAGAGTTAGAAGTCATACAGTGGCAGATCCAATGAATAAGGTGGATGAGGAAACATTGTATGTTTTATGAAGTGTCCCTTCACAGCAGTGGACTGGCCACTTACAACCAGACCGACATATGAATGACTTGGATTACAACTACAATTTTAGTTTTAACTTACTATCAAAGTTTTGAGTTACAAACACAGTGCATGTTGCATGTGCTTCTAGATGGCCTCAGGTATACATTTGACCCCTAGAAGAGTTCTGGAAGGAATATTACAATAGCTTTTCTATGTGAGGTTATTGCACAGTTACTTAGCCACTATTTCTCCAAGGACACTAAGATCTACCTATGTATGAAAAATAGACTTTGAAGGCCGTGTAGAGGAGCCTGAGCCCTTGTTTGACCAACATGAGTTACAACAGCTCTCCAGAGTGAATTGAATCCATAAAGCAAAAATTCGCTATTTTTTATCACAGTTCCCAATGACGATCAAGAAAGAGGACTTCCGAAACTGCATGCAGAGCAAGAAGGTGTATTTTGAATAATATGAATAGCAATGTGTCTTTTACTGTAATGTGACTTTTAAATTTAAATATTTACCATATAGTTTGATTACATCATGTATATGCTCTTGCAAGGAGTGAGTTGTGGAGAAAATCTCACTTTTCCAAACAAAAATCCAAGAACTGGAGGTTGCTACAACATGGAATGTGAGAGTTTTTCCACTTAAGAAGCTCAATGGGGACTCTGCCCACCCACGGACATGACATGTAGGAAAGAAAGCTCAGAACTGGGGTTTGCTGGTTCTCCGGTGTTCTTTGCTGCCACCATGGAACTAGATGAGCTTAGTTTTTGATCAGTGATTTGTTCCAAACATATTCCCCTTTTAAAAAATCAAGGAAAAAAACACATGATGTTTACTGCAACAGGTCTTCCTCTTAAATAGAATATTTATTATAAAAATCAGTGTGTTTACTAGAATCAGTTTTAAAATATTCAATATATTAATTATGAACCTTGGTATTACATTTTAACACAAATATAAAAATACGAAAGAAGACTTTGTAATAAGCCTACCCTCACTGTAGGAAATTTTTTCACTTGTAAATAACTGAGTTCTGGAGAGGAAAGGTAATGTCTTTCAAATAAATTTTGCTCAAAAATATTTGTTACTGATGACTATGGATGCTGAATGAAACTTTCATAAGAGTGGAACTTAAGCTTTTGATTACATAATACAGATATAGGGTTTTTCTTTCTCAAGGGAGGCTACTTGAGGAACTAGCCTCTGCTTCATTTCCACTAGATGGCATTAAAGCCACATAATAATAGACAGGAACATTCACAAGAATAGTGAGATCAATTCACAAAGCCATATGTCATATGAAGATCAGTGAATTCAGCCTCTCACCTCACCTTCAACACCAGGTTACTGGAATCTGACACTTGCTTATTTGCTAGTAGCAAGATAAAGCATGCTTATTATAAAAGAGTTTTAGAAAAAATAAAATACTAGAGAAGGGAACATGCTTATCTGTTATGTAGCTAAAACATCAGCTACATAAAATGTGCAAATGGATTTTCTATGCATTGTTTCATTTAACTGGAGTGAGGAGGGGCCTACGAGATGACTGCTGTTACTGCAGTAAAGATGAGAAAACTAAGAGTTGAAGATAACACATCCAGGGTCACATAAGGAGAAGCTGGCAGGACCCCATTCAAACCTGAGTTACTCTGGCTCTTTAGGTCAACTTCTCAAACACCATTTGCTAGTTCGAAAGCTGACTCCCAGCTAACAACCTCCCACTCATTCCCTGGAAGAGTCTGCCACTGCAGAGACACCAGACAACATGTTAGCACAAGCCTTCAGCTTCTCTGGGTGGTCTTAGGAATTCTCATGAATTGGAACATTCAAATTCCCCCATATAAACTCCATCACACCTAATTATCAAATACATACAAGGAAGGAAAATATTTTATAGATATATTACCAACCATATGTTCCAGTGCATTTCTCAGCAAATGCAAGGCTTCAACACAAGCAGAATGAAATGGAATGATCCTGCCCATACACCACCACAACAATAAACCACGTGGAGGAAAGAAAGATTTCAGTGCCGAGAAATAGTGTTCAGCCTCTACTTTATTACTGGGTTATATTTTAAGGACAGTCACTGAAGAGGATTCTTTTTTTTTTTTTTTTGAGACAGGGTCTCACTTTGCAGTTTAGGCTGGCCCTGAGCTCAGCCTCAAACTCACAGCAATCCTCCTGCCTCTGCCTCCCGAGTGCTGGGATTACAGGTGTGAGCCACCATGCCCGGCACTGTGGTATGTGATACTGATTGCTGCTGGGCGTGAGTCTCCACGCCCAGTATTGTATGTGTTTACCGGGGGATGGAACCCGGGTCCTTGTGCTTGCAAGACAGGTGCCGGAACCACTGAGCTAAATCATCGGTCCTCTGAAGAGAATTCTTAAGCTTCAATCAGAAGACTATTAATATAGATATTGGTCTAGTTATTTGATAATACAAGAAGTAATTGATGCTATTAGGAACCAAGATTTCTAATTTTTTTAAAAACTGAGTTTTGAATATAAAGTAAAAGTTGCTTTTTAAAAGACTACAAATATTTAATTTAGGCAAGAAACATTTTTTCTTATGTTTTAAAATTTTATTTTATGGTACATTTGTCATGCCTACTAGTTACATTTCTTGTGTGGAGTAATACATGCATAAAACATGTCTTAAATCTTTTTTTCTCATTTTCCTTCCAGTCATTTTTTTTCCCCCTGTGTCTTTTTTTTTTCCTTTTTTTGAGACAGGGTCTCGCTTTGTAGTTCAGGCTGGCCCTGAGCTCAACCTCAAACTCACATCACAGCAATCCTCCTGCCTCTGCTTCCTGCCTGCTGGGATTACAGGCATGAGCCACTATGCCCAGCACTGGTATGTGGTACTGATTGCTGCTGGGGTGAGTCTCCACACCTGGTATTGTATGTGGTTACCGGGGATTGAACCCAGGCCCTTGTGCTTGCAATACAGGTGCTGGAACCACTAGGCTATATCCCTGGCCCTCTCCCTGTGTCTTGATCCTCTCTCCCTTTTGAGGAAGATCCATCTCTCTACTTCCTATGATCTATCTTTTATTTTGATCTTTAGGACCTTTAAAAGTGTATTTTCTTAGCTTTGTTCACTAAAAGGTCTAAATGCATTATTACCTCTTCCCAAGGAGAATGTGTCCCTTAGTCCCCATATTTTGCTTTCTTTCCTCAGAAAATGGGTCACTGGGGAAATTTCCCACTGGGGAAATAGCTGACTAGGGTCTAGGTCCAAACAGGGACAGAGTGAGCATGGGACAGCTTGTGTCAGACATAAAGAAATGTCTCAGACTATCAGAGCTATGCCAAAGAGACATGGGCACCAATAGGGAAGGATCACATACAATTCCAAAATATAAGATAATGGAATGGGAGCAATGCAGAAAAGATGTAGAGAAAGGAGTGTTGACTCTGGAAAATGCTGAGAGCTATTAGTAAAGCAAAAGTCACAGAAGATTGGATTGTCACTGGGTGTAGGGTGACACAGGCCACCAGAGACTGATCCTGAGCCATTTCATCACCGTCATAGGGGTGGATGGCTATGTAAGTAGAATGAAGAGGATGTCCTTGCGAGGGAGGACAGGCCCACAGCCACTAGGGATCAGGTTTCTAGAAGCTCAGTTACTCATAAAAGCACAGAAATAAGAGTCATTTGAGGGCAGGCAGCTGTGGAGTGAAGAGAATGTTAAAGTAGAGAGAACTGCTGGGAATGGTTGCATATACCTGTGATTCCAACTACTTTAGAGGCTGAAGCAGGAAGATCACAAGTTCAAGGCCAGGTGTGCAACTTACCTAGACAAGTCTTACAATTTAAATTTAAAATATTTAGAAGTTCTGGAGATGTAGTTTAATGAGAGAATAATGCTGGGTTAGGTCTCCAAATACACACACACACACACACACATCATGCAGAGGACTGAGGTCTGTGACTGTTACAGGGTGTTTCAGGAAGGAGATCTGGTCACAAAGATGAACAGCTGAGAAGAAGTGGACCTCTGCCCAGGCTAACTACTGCTTCCTAGGTACCAGTCTTGTGTGATAGTCCCAGTTTTTCTCAGAGGAAAAACTGGTCTGGTGAAGAAGCGACAGTCACAGTGACAGGTATGGGTACGACTGCATGGAGGGCTGAATCTGACAGTGGGACTCTGCAGAGCTTCTCCCTAGCATAGGGAGCTGAGACTTTTCAAAATGCAGAAGGGTAACTGGCCAAAGGTTGGAAAAGGCTACAGAGCTGCTCTGTTTACAGACACACAGCAGGACTTCCACACAGGGTAAAGTTCTTTTTTTCTTTTCTTTTTTTTTTTTTTAACTTCTATTCTCTAAGATTTTTTCTTTTTAAAAATTCTCATCAGACTTCCACCCAAGATTCTAGTAAAACATTTTTCACCCCAAATGACTGTGTTCCATCTAGTGAAAATCATTTTGAGTTCAATCTATTGAAAGATAAGGAGACTATTACAGTGGAAGATAGGCCCTGGGCTCAGAAAGCAAAGAGAGGTGATAAAAAATATGGATGGCCATGCATGATTTTTTTTTTTTTTTTTTTTAGGTTTTTTGAGACAGGGTCTCACTTTGTGGTTCAGGCTGGCCCTGAGCTCAGCCTCAAACTCACATCACAATCCTCCTGCCTCTGCCTCCCGAGTGCTGGGATGACAGGCGTGAGCCACCACGCCCGGCACTGTGGTATGTGGTACTGGCTGCTGCTGGGCGTGAGTCTCCACATCCAGTATAGTATGTGGTTACCGGGGAATCGAACCCAGGTCCTTGCGCCTGCAAGACAGGCGCCGGAACCACTGAGCTAACTCCCCGGCCCGTTGCATGATTTTTTTTATAAAGTAAAATAGAGGAAAATCGCATAAAGACTCACTTATTTTTTTGAAGTCCTGAAGTCTGCAAGTGTTAAAGAATTTTAGTACTGGGCCAAGGATTTAGCTCAGTGGTTCCAGTGCCTGCCTTGCAAATACAAGGTCCTGAGTTTGATTCCTGAGCTCAAGGTCTGGTACAAAGAAGAAAGAATTATAGTATTAAAAAGTCTGTAAAATTAAAGAGAATTTGAAAGAGGTATCATCTTTTTTATTCATTAACATTAGAAGAAATGACAAAACCTGATCTTAACCCACTTATGCTAAAAGTTGAATTTCTTTTTAGTTTTTTCATGAAATTCATATGCATGACATAGAAAAATTCAAGGAATAAGAATTTAACAAGAAAACTTTTTTATTAAGCACTATTATGTTGTGCACTATTCCAAAAGTGTCACACTAGGGATACAAGATTAAAATTCACTGTCCACTTGATTCTTTTAACAGCATCTTTTTTCTGAAGAACACTTTAAAATTAATTTTTAACTGACATAAAAACACAAAATTGTACACATGAATAAGGCACCATATGAACATATAGTGCATCAGTGTATGTACATTTTGTGCAGTCAGATTAAATGTATCTACCTCCTCAAACACTGAGCACTTCTTTTAGGTGAAAGTACTCTAAAAATCCTTTCCTCCAGCTTTTTGAGATACCTCTTGCTATATACAGTTACCTTGCTGCCCAATGGCATCCAAGACTTTTTACTCCTAGAGAAATGCAAGTTAGTTCTCTTGGTCAGCCTCTCCCCCATCCTTCTCCCTATTCTCACGGACTCTGCTAACCAATACTCTACTTTCAACTTTCACAAAATTAACTTTTTTAGATTCCACATGAGTAAGAGAGATCATGTTGTACTTGTCTTTCTGTGCTTGACTTGTGTCATGTAACTTCATGATCTCCAATTCCATCCATACTATCGCAAGGGCCAGGATTTCATTTTGAATGGCTGAATGGTATTCTGTTATGTATCATACTTTATCTCTTCAAGAGGGTATTTCCATGTCTTGTCTATTGTGAATAAGTATTACAATGTACATGGGACTGCAAGCATCTCTTTCCATGTTGATTTTCCTTTGGATAAATACCCAGGATTAAGATTGGAGGATCACATGGAAATTCTATTTATAATTTTTGAGGACTCTCTATATTGTTTTTATAATGGTTGCAATAATTTACTTGTCCATCAACAGTGTGTGAGAATTCTTTTATCTCCACATCCTTGCTAACACTTATTATTTTTCACCTTTCTGATAATAAGCATTCATACTGGAGTGAGCTGATGATACTATGTATTATGGTTTTTATTTGCATTTTTCTAATGATAAGTGGTATTGAGCACTTTCTCATATCTGTTGGCTATCTGTATGTGCTCATTTAAGAAATATTGTATCTATTTAGATTTATGGACTATATTTAAATCTGTTTTGTTTTGTTTTGGGAGTTCTTTATGTCTATCCTGTGAATCTTTGCTCCCATTCTGTACGTTGTCTCTTCTCTCTGTTGACAGTTTCCTTTGCCGAATGGAAGCTTCCTACCTCAGTGTAATCCCATTTGCCCATGTTTACTTTTGTTTTTTGTGCTTTTGGGGTCTTGTCCCAAAAAATCATTGTGTATTTCAATATCCCAAAGCATTTTGCCTATGATTTTTCTAGAAGCTTCATTGTCTGGTGTCTTACATTTAATTGAGTTCATTTTTGCAACTGGTGAGAGACAGTCTTGTTTCACTGTTTTGTGTGTAGATGTGCAATTTCCCCAGCACTATTTATTGAAAAGACTGTCCTTTTTACAATGTGCACTCTTAGCATTGTTGTAAAAAATCAGCTGGTTGTAGACGCTTGGCCGTGCCCCTAGGCTCTCTGTTGTGTTCCAGTGTTCCATGTATCTGTGCACAAATTATCCCAATACCGGTTGTCTGGATGACCTCACCTTTCAAACAATTAATTCAAGGCAGACAAAATCAAATTTCCTTTCAAATCATTTTGCTACTTCAGTAAGACAAATGTCTTCTACATTCAAATCCTTGTATCCAAGACTCACCTCAAAAAATAGCAGCTTTCCAGCCAGGCTCTTGCCAGCTGCCTGAAGAAACGAAGGAAACTGAGTTGCTGTGGTTCCATGGAGCCCAACACCTGGCTGCAGGTCCTGCCTTCCGTTTCTGAGACACTGAGGTCAGGGCAGTGCTGTGCAGCTTCTATGATGCTCCATCCTCATGAGGCACAACCTCTTGAAAATTGTGAAGAGCCCACTTCAATACCGATTCCAGGTATCATTTTCCTGCCATTGGCTGGGAAGTCTCCTGAGTTCTCCTGCGTATTCCTATGGGATTCTACTGGAGGAGCCAATATCACAATACAGGGCTCCTCCCTTCTCTCTGATGTTCGTTCAGTTGTCTCATAACCTGGTTGTTTCCCATAAGGTCATTACAATCTGGAAGGTCCAAGGTTACACTATACTGATGCCCCGCTCAAACTTGCCCACTTAATTCCAAAGCCCAGGCTCTGTCTGAGGTCTAGCCTCTGCTTCTCACCCACTAGCCACATGTCAGGGCGCACTGGCATTTGGGTTTTTAACGACTTGAGATTAATTTGCAGTGAGGATCCACAGACCCATGAAATAACGGAGAGGCCCAGATTTAGCAAGCCAGTATGTAACTCAGAAAGTTAAGAATTTTGTAGAGACAGAGCCCATCTCTGTATCTCTGATCGTCAGGCCAGAATAGCTGCCTGTTTGCTAAGTGGCCCAAACCGAGTCCTAGCTGCCAGCCCTCTACCCGCACGCTGTGGTCAGGCCCTCGGTGTGAGTCGCTGAGCTGGGGACTCTCCGTGTGCTGCCTGCAGTCTAGGAGCCTGGGCATCAAGGACAACGGCTTAGCGAAGCAACTATGGGAACCACAGAAGCCCAGCGCTTGGGACCATTGCGTACCGGAGAAACACAACTGCAGCAAGGAGGAACCGCAGCGAATGGGTGACCACAGCGCTCGTCCAGCGCTCGGCCACTGAACGTTTCTGTAGTGGTCTCTGGGAGACTCCAGCGTCTGAGTAGCTCAGGGCCTCATTCTCCACAAGCCGCCTTTCCTCGACGGCCTGGCCACCAGACACCGTGGGGCTTCACCTTCATCTTTTGCGCCCTTCTGAACTCCGTCCCAGCCTTGAAGTCCCACTGGGTGGCAAAGCTGCCTTAAAGAGGCGGATTTTAAGCCGGCTGGGGCTCCCTGGGGAAAGGGCACCGTCACCGGTTGGAATTCCCCAAGCCAGACTCTAGGTGCCTTTGGGGACCGCTGGAGCAGCGAAAGAGGAAGCTTGTTTCTGTGGGATCCCTGGACCCGGGACTCTTGCAGCTAAGACAAAGAATAACACTGGGACCGCAGACCCAAACCAGGGCTGCGGCCCGGAGAGCGATTTCAGAGGTGGCGTCAGGACCAGGACGGGTGGAAAGATGACCCCGGGGCGGAGACAGGACTTTCCCCCTCAAAGGCTGGCAGGGGAGGAGGCTCTTTGCTGACAGCTAAAGCTTTGTCCCGAGGCATTTAAAGGGCAAACAGGAGGGGCCGGCGCACTTTTCCTGCGGGCCGCCTCCAGGATGGCGCGCTCTTGAGTTTCGGTTCCGAGCCACAGGCCCAGCCCCGGGAGCGGCTGGACATGGCCGGGTACTATGACGGCCGAGGCGCCTGCTCGGGCCCGCACTGCCAGGCACGGTCTGTCGCACACCAGCCAGGCTACGCGCGCGGCGACGCGGGCCCTGCGGGCGGCGGGCCGCGCCTGTGGGTGAGCTCGCCCGCGCTCAGCCCCGCGCCCTACGCGCCGGGCCCGGGGACCTCACCGTCCTACGCGGCGCCCAGCTACGCGGCCCCGGGCGCTCTCCTCGGAGCCGCGGCCGGGCTGACAGGCACCGACCTCCCGTGGCTGACCCTCCCCGGCCAGCAGGAGTTGCTGAGGATGGTGCGGCCGCCCTACTCCTATTCGGCGCTCATCGCCATGGCCATCCAGAGCGCGCCCTTGCGAAAGCTGACCCTCAGCCAGATCTATCAGTACGTGGCCGGCAACTTTCCGTTCTACAAGCGCAGCAAGGCGGGCTGGCAGAACTCCATCCGCCACAACCTGTCTCTCAACGACTGCTTCAAGAAGGTGCCCCGCGACGAGAACGACCCAGGTAACCGCTTTGGGCCCCTCTCGCCCCGTCCAGGACTCCACGGCCTCGAATTTAGCGAGGCTATGCAGAAGTCTGGGCCTCAGTCCTTCTCGATGTCCACATCCTTTCGGTCTGGCTGGAGGCCCGTCCCGGGGACAAAGGCCATGTCCGGATTTGGGATGGGGATGAGGGCTCTTGACCCTCCGCAGAGGAGGGGTGGGGACCAAGCATCAGGCACACTGCCACCTGTCCACAGCGGGCATTCTGAACTAGGCTCTTTCCCTACAGGTAAAGGCAATTACTGGACTCTGGACCCCAACTGTGAGAAAATGTTCGACAACGGGAACTTCCGAAGGAAGAGGAAGCGGAGAGGAGAGGCCAGCACGACCTTGCCTGCAGCATCCCGCAGCCCCCCGCAGGCGCTGGAGGCCCCAGCCCCAACCTCCCTGGCCCTGCAGGCCTCACCCTCCCCACCCGTGCCCGAGGCTGCTGCCTGCTTCTCCAGCTTTTCTTCGGCCATGGGCACCCTGGCCAGCGGCTTTGGCACCTTCCCTGGGGACCTAGGGCGAGACTTTTCTTTCGGGAGACCAACCATAGTCACCACCCACAGCCCTCAGACCCTCGGCTCCGCACCCAGCTTAGCTCCGGGCCATCAGACTGCAGCCACCAGCTTTCGCGTCAGTCACTTTGTCCACAGCCTGGAAGGAACCGAAGTTTGAAGGAGGCTGAGCAGGGCGCTGGGCCGGAAGGTACTGAGCTCAGCCTCACAGCTACTAGTGGCAAGGGAGGAAGCTCATAGCCCTGCCAGAGGAGCTGAGCTACAGCCCCGCCAGCTGCCTGCTGTGTCCTGTCATCTATCCAAATGAGGACTTGCTCCAACCCTGGATCCAGCCCACTGCGGGCTTTCCTGCACTCTGGAGACATCTTCTTTAAAAGAGCCATAGATGGGATGATGCTCTGCTCCATTTCCGTTTGTGTTTACTGAGAAGGTATCTTTGTGACAGGCAAGGAACCTACAGCACTGGGGAAAGGAACTTGGGTCTGTGTACTTCCCAAAGGTATCAGAGCCCCAGCCGGCTAACCTGGGACTTCATGATGTCTGGAACTCTCAGGGCAGAGGGGGGTGTGCCCAGGAAGAGGCCCTGCCCTGGAAGAGAGTGGAGAAGAAATCTTTAGTTTGGAGTGGGCCTTCTCTGAGCCCGTCTGCTTCCACCCAGTGCTGTGGGTTTTCCTTGACTGGCCACAGATCTGCCCACTGTGTCCATCGCTGCCACTGCTGCGGGAAACAAGCACAGTGCCACTGTGTGGGACCTGGTGGTGGCTCTGATGAAGACTACGTGGCAGGGGGACTAGGAAACAGATCAAGCCAGGACTCAGGGTGAACTGGATCTTCATCACCTAATTTCACTGTGCCCTCGTGGTGACAGTGTGGCACGCTCCTTGGTGTGACATCCATACTTCTGACGCATGAGTACCTAACCGAATTTGTAACTTACCCATGATCTCTGTCCAAACGCAGCTAATTTTAAGATCCACTAAAGAAAAAAAATTCCTTAGCTTATAAATAAAATAATTTTATCTTTTAAACCCACTTTAATAGAAAAAATGCTCAAAAATAATAAGCACCAATATGTGTAGCTATAACAATTTTAGTACTATCACCAGCATCCCTAGTTTAGATCCTGCTTTTTAAGAAAGTTGGAAAGAATTTTTAATTAAATTTGATCGCAATGGGAAATTTGGTAGAGTTTTCACAAAATTAATTGATGAGATACATACATACATGTATATGACATATAACTGCTAGTGTTTGATGTTCTCTTCATCCTAACAATAGATATTTGGTTAAAATTGAGGGAAAACATTTTTGAAAAAAAATTGTTCAACTTATGGTTTGCCTAAATATCAATTTTTGATTGATTTAAAGATTGTTAAGCCATTCAAAGGTTTATAGAACTAATAATGCTAAATCAAATAGATGGGTGAAATCTTTACAAGGAAGCATAGTTGAAAATAATCCTAGTAGTGTAGGATATTTGGAAAATGGTGAAGGCAGATTCCAAGCAGAATCCAACTCTCTATAACAGTGCATGTGTCTGGATCTATACTCCAGGCAGAGACCTCTACCAAAAGGCGTTTTGTGGGCCCTACTGTAGTCAGTTTCAGATTTGCTATCCCAGTGAGGTATTTTTTTCAAAAACTGCCGATATTGAGAAAAACAGAGCAAGGCAGCTTGTACTCACTGTATGTTAAATGTATTTTCTTCCGGTCAGGACTCTCTGAGCCCAGGACCTGAAGCAGGGTACATGTGGGTAGCCAGAAACCAAGTGCCCAGGCCTGGACACAGCTGCAAAGAGGCCAAAAGGACGTAACCCTTGCACTTGGACTTCTTTGTGGCTCTCAGACCTCAGCCTTCTCTCCTGTTCTATCTTTGGTGCCTTTCAAATACAAGTTAGAAAATTCCAATTTTGTTTTAATATAATTGTGTCTTCTACAAAAACTCTGAACACCCCATGGGCACATGACAGTACAGAGCTGTTACATGTTCTTAGGTGGGGTGAACAACACCGTGAGACTAAATCATTTCAAAGACAGAAACAGCTTTTGAAACTGAGAGTGATAATTCAAAATGTCCGGTTATAATGTTATTAAAAACTCTGCCCATTGTCAAATGATAGTATAAGTTTAAAACCAAAAGACACAAAATAAAGTAAGCTATAATGTCTAGAATCCAACTGGGTATTGACTGAAGACTCCTTGTGCCAAAAAAGCTATTCCCAACAAAGCTCATAATTCCTTCAAAATTTTGGGAAAATGCAATAGTATTTTTAAGAGAGAAACCTGAGTTTCAAAATATGAGTTCTTGTTCCACATATTGACTAGACATAAAATGTGTTTGTTTATGAAAAACATGAAGTTTTGCATTTTTGACTGCTACTTTGGATATTATCAGCTGTCAGTCTTTAATTTCTTAAACTGTATTCTGTGCAATTAAGTGTCACTTGTCATTTAGGATTATAGACTACTGTCTGTAATGAAAACATGGCATACCCATTCTGCAGGTAGAAAACCTGAGTTGAGAGCCTAGTGACCTACAGAGCTACAAAAACTCTTGGCAACAATGCAGCATTTATGTAGCCATATTCAGAAATATACCTGTATGCAATGTGCACACATATCATGGAACAGTGTCCTGGCGAGGATCCTCAAGGGGAAAGTCATGGATGACAGCACCTACCCCAGTATCCTGAGGCATAGATTATCAAATAATGCCCTGAGACTATCACATTTATATTTAGGATTTTACTGAGTGGAGAAGGAACATGTGGAAACATCATAATATGCAATAAAGGTTGAGTCCCATATAACCTAATAAAATATGACTCATTCAATAAATCTTTATGGAGTTCCAAGTGTAAACCTAGCTTTTTAGGTCTTGCAACAAATAATCTGTGCCCACTACTGCTCTCTAAGAGTCTCCTTGGGCAGGACAAAGACAAATGAGCTATCACAGACTAAGTAGTGGTTCTTTGCCTCAAAACTCTGCTTTTACACTCAAGTGAACAAACTACTTCATTTGTAAGCAGACAAGTCCAAGTGCGGGATTAAGGGGGTTTTGTTTGCTTGCTTTCAAATTCATTTTTCAGGGGTACTCTATAATGGAACTATGACCCCACTTCTTTTTTTATTTTTTTAATTTTGAAACAAAATCTTACCAACTTGCCCAGACAAGACATGAATTTTTGATCTTCCTGTCTCAGCCTTGTAGAGTGCAGGGATTATGGATATAGGCCACCACATCCTGCTCCGACAGTGCCCTTTCAATCCACGTTGCTGTATTCCCCACAGCTGGTGTGGGACACACTTAATTTCTCGGCTTCATACCTGCATTGGGATTGAGGTGGGGACCTGAGCATTGTTCCTGCTGGAGCAGGTCTGGGCTACTCAGCTCCACACAGCAACATTTGGGCATCTTCCCCTAAACCTTCTCCTCTTATCAAGAGATCTGTCATCAGGTAGTGACAGGAGGTAGCAGGTGAGGTAATCAGAGATACCCTTCTCCAGGCCTCCTAGGTGTGGTTTCTTTGGTGCATCCCTGCATCCATGATTGAAGTTTTAGGAATTATTTTAATCTAATTCACGTCTGCTAAACAGCAACATTCAGGCTAACTGCTTGACTCCTTCAATAAACTATTTTCTTTGGTCAGCTTTCATCAGTAGCCGAAGACAAAGAATTAGAAGTAGTTTTCTGCTTCTTTCAGTTCACAGAGGGAGAATGAATAGTGTATTAAAATGAACCTTTACAAAAAATTTAAGAATTGTATTCCTGCTTTAATCCAGAGCAAATTAAACCTCTGACTCACCAGGGCTTTCTCTACCTCTGAGTCAGGGGTTCCCCATTCATTCATCTGACATTGTGATGTCAGAAACTCTGTTAGGCATAGGGGCATAGCTAGGTGGCAGAGTACCTCTAGCATGCACAGGGCCCTGTGTTCCATCTCCAGAACAGGAAAAAAAAAATCTTCTGTTGCGTATATAATACACACTATATCATTAAGCTTTCACAACCTAGGAATGCAAGTATTATTATCTCCATTTCACTAATGTAGCAACTGAGGTCCAGGCCAATGCAGGCTTGTTTCCAAAAGGCTGCAGATAATACTCTGCCAAGACAGCAGGAGCCTTTCTTCTCCCACCTTGGCTTCCCTGCCTCCCATTTAATCCTTCACATCCAAAGAGATTTCAGTTTCCTAGGAATTGTTCCCCAACAGGCCTAGTCCAAGTTATATGCCCTTTGGTGTACTCCTGCAGCTGCTGGACATACCTCACTTCCCTCTGGAAAGTAGAAAATTTCCTGCATCTTCTCTTTTAATGTATGTGAAATAGTGTCACTTGGCTTATTCTTCAGTTACATCCCCAGTACCAGGAAGAACAGAGAGATGGTAACAGTTGAGGGAACAAATGATGAATTCATGAATGCACAAGTAAGTACCACTGTGCCCTAGTCTTTCTGTACCCGTTGGGGCCCTCTATCCTATTTCCAGTCTCCTGTGATGGGTCCAAGTTCTCCTTACAGGGGCCAGGTCTTCTACTGATCCTAGCAATACAAACGTGAGTGAGACATAGCTCTGGAAACATGTCATATCGGACACCCTGTCCTGGAGGGCTTTGCACTGTGTATTGTGTGAATGCACAGATGTGCTGCTGAAGGACAGGAAAATTCACCTCTTAAACAAATGGTGAGGTCAGGGAAAATCTGATCAGCTCATTCATGTTTCATTTGGAATACAAAACAATCGTGATGACTGAGAGCCTCGGATCACACGCGATCTTGCCTTGACTTCCGCTTTGAGCACATTCCAAATTGCTTTTACTCCACCCCTGCGTGAAGACAGGACAAAGCCGGGCTCCCAACGAGGCGGAAGGAGCTGAGGGGAGTAGCTGGTCCTGCTTCTGCTCCTTCCGTCTTTCCTTCCACAAGGTCTGGCCTCAACCAGACTAAAGGTTGAGAAGTGCATTGAATGTGTGTGCCGCTGGTAATTTTCACTGCTCTCTAAAGTCCTGAGGAGCCCACTGGTCTCCAGCCCCTAATGGTTCCTGCAATCCATCACCTGTCCTCGGGCCCTCACCTCTGCACGCATCAGTGGCTGGGATCCGCCTAGGGCACCCATTAACTTCAGCACCTGGGCTCAAACATGCCACAGTCTAACAAGTCAACCTCACTCTGCCGGGCTCAGACCACTTTACCCCAAGAAGCCTAAGGGCAGGTCAGGTTGGGGGGCGATGTGCTTCTGGAGAGATCAGAATTAATACTTTAATGAAAGGTTTCTGTTTCGAGGTTCTTGCAAACTGTGCAGCTTCATTCTTTGTATTCTTTTGGTAATCACTGTGTTCTTCGATGACTTATATTTACTTTTTGTTAAAAGGAATAGAGCACGTTATATATTTTACCTGTGGAAAATGAAAAGCAATTTCTCATGTTATTTTAACAGTGAACACATCAAAAAGTCATAAAGAAAACAAAGAAGAAAAACTTCTAAAGAATCATCTGCAACACAAATGTTAAAAGGTAAACTGCCCCATACCTTTTCTGATTCACTATTGAGGTAATTTTTTTATATAATGCCCTGGTTAATTTAGTTTACACATGAACAAAAATGAAGATTGTAAGAAATATTATAATCTAATACCATAATACTTCGTTCTGTTGCTAAGGAGATAGTTTTCTTCATGATCAGTGGGTGCCTTCTCATTTTCCAGCTGCGTGTGTAAGTCTCTTAGTTTTCATAACTGTATCTGTGCATTTATCACAGAAAAGAAAAGCAAAGGAGATTTATAGCAGGAAAGAGCCATGTTTTTCAGGTAACTATTAAGATGAATGTTTCCACTTTCTGACCTGTGGAGAAAGACTCCACTTTCGAGCTCAGGTTTCACAAGGGCTCATTCTTACAGCAATCTTAGAAGTTCCCTTGATGGCTTAATGGGGTATCTGCAGTTAAAAAGAAAAGACATTTTAAAAAAGAAAAAAGACATTTAGCACAGCTGAGTGTAGAATGATGAGCTGTCGCTGACATCCAAGAGATGTCAGACACCGTGGCCCATCCAGCAGACCTCTCTTTTA
Source organism: Petromus typicus (assembly GCA_004026965.1). NCBI lineage: Eukaryota > Metazoa > Chordata > Mammalia > Rodentia > Petromuridae > Petromus > Petromus typicus. The sequence continues at coordinate 126,764 of PVIR01000744.1, read as the reverse complement.
CAAAACCAGGCTCGGTGTTGTGGCCTTTGAGAACATAAGCCATGCACAATACAGGTAGCATGCTCTTTGCTTTAAAAATGCTCTGACGCATGGAGTTGAAGTTGAGAGCTGAGGTTTGGTGCCAGGTTCACAGACCTTCATGGTTTAAAAAAAAATCTAAGGTACATTTGACTGGTTGGGATAAAAGTGAGCTGAAACTGACCTTTTAGGTGGCGACTACTGAGAGCCTTATGTTTGTGATTTCTACTGTGTATAAATATTTAATACAAGTGCTATTATTTTAATGGAGTATTATTATGTTAGCTTTACAAATGACAAAACTATAGCTCAGAGAGTTTAGGTGACCTGCCTAAGGGCAAGAGTATCAAGTTTAGTCACCCTTGTCTGAACTCAAAACCCGTGTTTCTTTTACTGTTTGCACCTCTTTTCTGTATAGTAAATGAAAGCAACACATGCTCAGTCCCCAAACTCTGCTCCAGAGAATATAATTGATTGTGTCCTATTTAGTGAGTATGACTTTAAGATTATACATATGGCTAAACTTGTTCTTCACTATAATTATATAACTTAGTGCAGCAGGAAGGAATTTAACACCTAAGAAAAGCCCACTATATGACAGTTTCCAAGCAGGAAAGAAAAGAGCAAACAACGGTAGCAGGAAATAACTGAAAATTATCCAGCTCAGTATTTTTTGTATGGCCTGTGAGCTGAGAGTGATTTTCATGTTATTTAATGATGAGAGGAAAAAAAATCTCAAAAATCAGAATGTTTCCTGACCTGTGAAAATTGTATGAAATGAAATTTTCAGTATCGATAAACAGTTTTTCCGGAACACCTCACAGTCACTCATAGATGTGCATCTCTGCTGGTTTTTGTGCTCTGTGAACAGAATTGAGGAGCTACATCCAAACAGTGGTGCCTTCATGGCCACACAAACTATTAATACTGAAGGGAGTGACAATTGTAGCACAGTGCCTTTGAGGGCCACCTGTGCAGAAACACGGTGACCACTTTGTCCATTACCGTGTATATGCATTATATCAAAATAAGAAAAGAAGAAAACAATGGTCTGAAGATATTGCCATTTTAAGACAAGGTAGTAAATGGGCTATTTTATGACTGTGTTTATAGTGTCATTATAATTCATTATTTATTATGGAAGTGTCACACCTGCTCAAGAACACATTGTACATTCAACACTGCCACACCATGCATCTATTGCAATATTCCCTCCTGATAGATGGATGATTTAATTCATTTATTTAGAGAAAAGATTGTCAGAATAATTGAGTTTTGGGTTAAATAGAAATAAATGCTTTTAAAAAAATAAGAAGAGAGAAAATCATAACAATAAGAAAAGACTGATGAAATGGAAAACAACACATATAACCAACAAAGCCAAGTATTTTTTGAAAAATGAAGAAACAGGTAAAATAGTAATAAAATTGATGGAGGACGAAGGAGAAGAAAGGCAAAGAAAAGCAATATATGGTAATAGGAAAGACAGGCACCTATAGTGACCACCAAGAAAGGGACCTGCAGTCACCACCTGTTACCCAGGAAAGGACATGCTACTCAGAATCCTCATTCTATATGCTGTCTGTCACCCCTTGCTGTATTGCACCTCCCGGGGACCACATGGTTCCTGCTGTTGCTTCCATTTGCCTCCTGCCATGGTGGCCAAGTCTGTTTCTTCATCACACTTGTCCTTCAAACAGGTATGTCTAGCTACTTGGTTGTAGTAGACACCTTTCTATTTCTGGGACAAAATATCTGACATATACGACTTAAACAAGAAAAAGGTTTATTTTGTCTTATGATTTCAGAAATTTCAGTCTGTGATCAGCTAGCTTGCAGGCAGCAACAGCATTGTGGAAGAAATCTGCTTCCTTCAGAAAGGAAGAAAGCAGAGAGACAGAGGAAAGGTAGGGGCAAGATCAACTCCTCCAGGACATGCCCTCCTGTCCCACCCTAACTGTGCTTTAATCATTTCTCAAGCCAATCAAAATTGGGTCCTATGTAATATGTATGGTGAAATCTCCCATTGACGTCCTTCAAACATCTCCAGTTCCATGTGTCTAATGCAGTGCTCATCATCATAAACACCAGCATCTCAACACAGAAGACCGTTCTAACAAACTAGGAGGTGAAGCAGGATGTGAGGCCAGGGAATGGGCAGCTCTTGCAAAGACTGACCCCAAAGATGACAGAAGACAAGGATGTGAAGTTAGTCTTAAATTACTTTGTATTTAGCAGGTCTGTGTTGAAATGCAAGGGATAAAGAACTAATGGGATGGAGAAAGTAAAAAAGAAAAAAAAAAAAACAAAGACAAAAGAAGGAATACTAGATGAGAAAGTCCCTGAGAGAGCAAAAGGCTGCTCAGAAGCGGGTGGCCTGGAACTGGAAGAGCAGAGGTTCACTTCCTTCCTTTTGACTATAGGGAAGGAGGATTGCAATTGCCAGCTGGAGAGAGGGTGACAGAGTTCTTAGCTGTGGTTCTATTTTCTCTAAGGAGTCACAGATGGAATTACCAAACAGAGACTAGAAGATAAACAAGGAGCAAAGGAGGAAGTAAGTCTTAAGAAGGAAACTGCAGCTCAAGGTGGAGAAACACACTGGTAATCCCAGTTCCTCAAGAGGCTGAGGCAAAGGGATTGCATGTATGAGTCTAACCCAAGAAACGTAATGAGAAACCTTCTCTCTAAAATAAATAAGTAAGTAAGTATGTAAATAAATAAATAAATAGGGTGAGATGTGGATGAGTGGTAGAGTACTTGCCATCATGAGGTGTTATGTTCAGTCCCCAACAAGGCACTAAAAAAAGTTGATAATGAAAGAAGGTAACTAACTATCCCTAAAAGGTTTGGAAACTATCACCAAAAATCCAAATGAGAATGGTGTAGGTTTACTATGTGAGTCTAAATTCTGGTGTCAAGAACATAGCCAATAACATGGAGACCCCTTCTCAAAATTATGCTGAGCATGTTCTATTACTTTTAACTAAAAGTGTTGTTGAAATTGTATTGGCTTAAGCCAATATAAAAATTCAAGCATCTTAGAACTAGAAAAGCGCTTGGAGGTCATAGCTCCAAGATGAGAATGTGTTGTACTTGTCTCTGTGGCACTTGTTCCCTGGCAGACATTAATAATCAAACACCTCACCATAAGCCACAACCAGTGGGACCGAGTGACCATGGTATGAAACTTCTGAAGCAATCACCCAAAATAAACTTTTCTACTTTGCATTTTCATTATGTCAGGCACTTTGTTACAGTGATGGAAATCTAATCAACTAGCCAGTATAGCCTTAGAAATTGACGATGTTCTTAAAAATATAAAAAAGACAAATTTCAAAATGGTGACTTTGTAAACATTTTAGTCACATTGAATTCAAAATTTACTTTTGGAAAAGATTGATAGGACCTACATACATTATAACAAATAATTCCCTCTAGTTCCTGACCTCTGAGGATGTGAACATGAATGTACTTAAATAGCTCTAGAGTAAAGTGACCGCTCGTGAAGCTCACAGGTAAAAAGCGATCCTGTGCCCCAGGACTGTCCTTCACTTCCAAAGGAAGGCAGTCCCTCTTTGTCCTTGTCGGTGCCTGCCTCTCACACTTAATTGCTGTCTTCCAACATCTCTTTTCCTCTCACATTTACTCTGGGGAGAGATATTGAACAAATAAAACTCCATTCTAGGGTCTTATGAAATTTTCCTACTCTCTCCAGTTTTACTAAAACCAAGCTTCGGTAGTCTCCAGGGCAACTCTATATGTAGTTTCTAATATACTCACACCTGGGGCTCAGTCCTGCTGCTCAGAAAAGAAGTAGCATTGCCCTTTACACTACTGTAAGAAAAATGAAACACAATTCTGAGCCCAACCTGATTCCTCATTTCACCAGCTTTCCCTGGATAGCTGCCTCTGGGCCACATCTCATAATAGAAAAGATATCCCTCTCCAAGAAAACCAAGCAGCTGAAGAGAGAGAAGGGCTTACTGGAATCAGTGCATTATTTTATTGCTGAATAATATTACATTTTGTGTGTGTGTGTGTGTGTGTATGTGTGTGTATGACTAAATCTCCCCATTGATATATATATATATATATATATATATATATATATATATATATATATATATATATATATTTCATTTTCTTGAAGACTGGAAGTATATATATATATATATATATAATTCATATTATATATTATTCATATTTTTATATATATATATGATCAGTTTATTATACCATTCACCTACAAAAGAATATCTTAATTGCTTCCAGTTTATAATATTTATAAAGCTACTATAAATATTTGGCATAATGAAAAAGCTACATGTTTTGTGTGAACATAATGTTTAATTAGTTGTATAAGTGTTAATGTGAGAAATTGTTAGATTATATGGTAAGAGCATGCCTAACTTTGTAAGCTATCTGCACGTGCCTAGAACGCATGAGGCCCTTGATTCAATCATCTCATCACTAAGGCAGAGAGACAGAGACAGAGAGAGACAGTGAGACAGGGAGAGGGAGGATGGGAGGGAGAAAGGGAGGAGGAGAAATAAAAAGAGAAGGGGATGGAAGACACTTCCACACAACGGTGTATCATTCTTGCATTCCCCCCAGCAATGGATGGGAGCTGCTGGAGCTTCATTTCGTCATCACCAGCAATTGGTATTGGCAGTGTTTTGGAATGGCAGCCATTCTCATATGTGTGCAGCAGTATTTCACTGTGGTTTTAATTTGTAGTTACCTAATAAAAATGGTGTTGCATGACCTTTTATATGTTTATTTGCTGTCTGCATATCCTCTTTGGTGATTCGTCTTCAGATATTTTATTCATTTTTAAATTGAATTGTTTTCCTCTTGTTGAATTTTAATAGTTCTTTAGTACACAAGTCTTCCAAAATATGAGTTGTTTAGAATACAGATTCTTTCACATAAGTGTTTAGAATTTTTTTCTTCCTGTCTATAGCTTGTATTTTCATTTTCTTGATAATATATTTCACAGAGCAGAAAATTTTAATTTTAATGAACTTAAGTTTATTAATTTTTTTCTTTTACAGTTTGTGCTTTTGACACTACTCCTAAAACTCATAATCAAACCAAGGTTTTCTTTCTTGTATTATTTTCAGAAGCTTGCTTATTTTACATCTTACCTTTGGTATGTGATTCATAAAGCTGATATCTAGATTCATGGGGGGTTTTTACCTATGATGTCCAATCATTCCACCAGTATTTATTGAAAAGACTGTCCTTTCTTCATTGAGTTGCCATTGTTCCATTATGAAATTGATGAGTCTGATCTTTCTTTAGACCATTATCCCCACCCTGACCTGGGGACCTGGTTGATTCCTAGGTTAACTCTTAACATTATATCCTCACTGGAAATACACAAAGTAAACAACCAAATATTTGTTAAGCAATAATATAACTTAAGAAAAAGTTAACAAGTCCCCATGAATCTTTCAACAGTTGTCTCCTTTTGTACATCTTCATCTTCTGAGTAAATTACACAATTTAAATATAAAACACCAGCATGAAGGAAGCCTGAGTGTTCACTCAGGAAAAGACTGGAAGTATAAACAAACTTCCCATCGATATGTTTTAAAATGGGATCACATATGCCTCATAACAAAATAAACAGCATCTTCTGATTAGTTAATAACAGAGTTATAGTATTTTATTGAGGAGCTGAAAGAGGGAAGAAAACAGGAAGATTTCTCTTTTACAGAGATTTAGCTCTGTTGCCTGTCTCACATACTCAAGGTGGTGAGTTCAATCCCCAGTACTAAAAAAAAAAAAAAAAAAAAAGATTAATTTATCTCACAAACTAATGCCATATCTGAGGAGTCTGAACAAGAAGCTTACAAAATTATGGACAGGTCTGTATTCATTATTTAGACAAACACTTCTGAGTACCTACTTTATTCTTGGTACTCTAAAAAATAGTATAAAGATGAGTTGGAAAATATCCATAAGTAAATTGATGAGTAAGATGAAATTAGGAAGGGGGACTGTATCCATCTCCGTCGTAGGTGATGGCAGCCAAGGGAGTCCTCACTGCGAGGTGAGTCTGGCTCAGAATCCTGCACATCAGTAGAGGTTGTCCAAGGGCATTGAGTGGGGTAGGAACTGAGTGAGATTCGTACCCAGCAAAGCAGACTGTCAGACATAACTGGTTGTGGGAGACAGTGTGTGGGTCTCAATTTCTGAAGCTCTATCAATCAGTAAGGTACCCTGCTACTGAAGTATGAAGTGACTTTAGTCACAGGTTTTGATATCAAAAAAACAGAAAGCAGGTCAATATTATATTGATTCTGGAGAATAATTCCAATTAACCACTCAGGAAATCTTTCCAGGGAAATACGGACTCAATTTCATGTGTCAGCTTCACTGGGACACAGAGTTGTTCAATCATTTGGTGAGATGTTATTCTAGATATTTTTTGAATTTTTTTTTTTTCTTTTCTTGTACCAGGGATTGAACCTGAGCCCTTGTGCTTCTGAGGTAGGCGCAGTACCACTTGAGCTAAATCTCTGATCCTAATCTAGATACTTCTGAGAGAAGTCAACACTTGAACTGATAAAATGAGTAAAATAGACCATCCTGTGAGTGGGGGAGTAAATCTAACTGAAGACCTGAATGGAGAAAAAGAGCTAACTCTTCCTCAGAAGAACTCTTCTGTTTGGTCTTCTTCAAGCTGGGACAGTAGCTTTTTCCCTGCCTCCAAAGGAGCTACTTTAACTGTAGCTCTTCCAGCATTCAGATCAAAACCTGTGGTTGGGCCAGGGAGTTAGTGGTTCCAGCACCTGTCTTGCAAGCACAAGGACCCGGGTTCGATTCCCCGGTAACCACATAACAATACTGGGTGTGGAGACCCACACCCAGGAGCAACCAGTACCACATACCACAGTGCTGGGCGTGGTGGCTCACACCTGTCATCCCAGCACTCGGGAGGCAGAGGCAGGAGGATTGCTGTGAGGTGAGTTTGAGGCTGAGCTGAGGGCCAGCCTGAACCACAAAGCGAGACCCTGTCTCAAAAAAACCTAAAAAAAAAAAACTGCGGTCACCTTTCCTGGGTCACAGGCCTTGGGATTGAACTTGAGCTAAACCATTGACCCTCCTCAGCTTGCAGCTTCCCTTCGGATCTTGGGATTGGTGAATTAGTCCTCTGTCTGTCTGTCTGCCTGCCTGTCTGTCTGTCTATCTGGCCCCCCATCATATTTTTTCTAAAGAATCCCTACTGATACAACTAATGTGTTTATGGAAGTAGAATTTTATTCTATGGGAAAGATGACTCATGTGTCCACTGTAGCCTGAATAAAGGTATTGTTAAGTTCCTCTTAAGTCTTTGGAAAATTCACTTCCTGGTCTTTTCTGTAAGTCCTGTTTATTCCTCTTAGCTCCTCTGATGAAATATACACTTAGAGTACAGTATTCAATTTTATTCTTCATTGTAAAACATTTATTTGGCTTCAAAAATAATATCCCATTAAAATAATCACCCACTGGGAAAGTCCTCCATGTGTATGTCATACTCTACAAAGAAAGCCTCAAGCTCAAGACAGAAGAGCCTAAGTGACGAGCACATCTGGGATAGGTGAGGCACATAAAAAATGGTGGAGATTTCCAAGGTCACATGGAAGCAAGATCCTTGCATTGTATGTTTTTCTCTAGAAGTTCATGTTTCATTTCTGGTATCTTTCTGTGGGGCTTTCCAGAGTAAATCCTTTCTCCAGAAGTGTGACACAATCACCCACTTCCCTGTGACTCTGCACTGAGTGACTCTCTCTGCCTCAGTGCCTGTCCCATCACTTTGGGACTTAGTTGCTTGTATATCTGTATCTTCAATAGGTCACAGATTCCTATAACGAGCCTTGAACTTCTGTCTCTATAGTTCTAGCATGGAGCATCATTCGTAGTGTCTAGAAGACATTCTCTAAGAGTTTCCTTTGTACTTATCTCACTTACCATTCTCATCCTCCTAATATATGTCTAAATCATTTTTGGATCTTCTTCACCATTGCAAACACCTTGTCTCCATCACCACCACCAGCATGACTCTCCTGATATTGGGCATCAACACTGTCCCCAGCCCATGTTATATGATTCCATTAAAAGAAGTCTACCTGACACAAGTTTCCCTGAAGAAGAGGCTCCAACTGCTTTTATTTTTCTGCAATTTCATGTAGGGTAGGCAACTTTTACAGGTATATTTATTCTGTTCAGAGAATCTGACATTCAAATTTTATATGAATGATGAACCAATAGCCAGACACTAGATAAATCTTGCTCCATTTCTTTTTGCATCTTACTCTTTGGGGCCATGAGATTGTCATGACTAGCTCTAGCCAACCTCAGAAATGGATGTCAGCAGATGTTCAGTATCAGAGCTGCAGCACTGCTTATGCAGCTGACATTTGACAGGCAAAATTCCTTGCCTAAATGCACCCTACTGGCTCCAGACACTTTACTACAAAGAATCATAACATTACACTTCAAGCTTCTACAAGCTTACAGTGAAAAATCTGATCATATTACATATATGATCAAGTTTTATTGTTCTCTTAAAGTTGGGAGGAATAGAATGCAATAAAAATGAAAATACTTTAAAAAACCTATTTTTCCTGATGTCATTTCTCTGAGGGATATCCTCAGCTTCAACTTACATGTAGGTTGATGAACAGTGGAAATAAAAAGTCAACAGCTACGAAAATTTCCTTTAAACTAAATTTATATGAAAGACTTAGGATAGCTATATTTAGCTATATTGGCTAAAAACCAATATCCTATCCATTTTTCTTGTCTAAAAAATGGCATAGGCACTGAGATGACCCATCTAATGATGACAGTGTGGTCTGAGAATGGAGCAGAGCTGTAGGGGAGAAGTGAGGAGTCAGAACAAAGTTGCTTCCCTACATCCCAATAAGGGTCCACAAAGCTAATTCTTCTAAAGGATCTCTCTTTAATTTCTTTCTTCAGCTGAAGTCTTGGAGACCATAGGCCTCTGTTTCAAATTAATTGTGATTTTTAAAACAGAAGTATTTCATCCTGTACTAGTCATCTTTCTATCATTATAATGAAAGAGCAGGTGCAATTAACTTATAACGAGAACAGATAGATTTTCGATTCTGGTTCTGGGGTTCCACCCAAGACAACAGTCTTAGGCTCTGGGCCTGTGGGAAGAGTCTCTCATCACGGTGAGAGTACAGAAAGGAACATAATTCCTCATCTCATGAGTCAAAAAGCACAGGAAGAGGAAGATACTGGAACCTCAGGGTCACCTTTGGTGACACCCCTTCAGTGACCTGTGGATCTCCCATCAGACCGCACTTCCTAGAGGTCCATGGCATCTCCTAACAGTGTCAGTCATTCTAGAGACCAAGTCCTTAGCACATAGATTTTGGAGGAACATTCATTCACCTTCCTAACTCCAGCACATCTTAGCCATGGAATTGAACATAGAGTTTCCTGCAGGAGTTCAAGCCCACTTCCCATAGCCCTGATCTTTGTCCAACCGGCCGGAGAACTCGCCTGTCTTTTAGGGATCTTTGTTTTCTCAGGAAGAACACAAAAATAGTCTTTTTCTCCCTCCACTCTGAATGTGAGTGTCAAATGGAAAAGGATAGCTATCCTTATCCTTTATCCTTATCCTTATCCTTATCCTTATCCTTCATCTATGGCTGTTCAGCATCATACTAATATCCATGTGATTCTAGTGATAATATGTTTCTGAAAAGCAGAAGCTGGTCCAAAAGGACCAGCTGAATCATGAACCATGTCTGCATATTTCATCCACAAATGTCAAACCATGTAAAGATTCAAAGATGACCTAGAGGAGCAGGGGATTTAGCACAGTGGTTCTGGTGCCTGCCTTGCATGCAGAAGGGCCTGGGTTCAATCTCCAGTAACCACATACCACAATGCTAGGAGTGGAGACTCATGCTCACCAGCAATAAGTACCACATTCCACAGTGATGGGTGCAGTGGCTCATGCCTATAATCCCAGCACATGGGAGGCAGAGACAGAAGGATTGCTATGAGTTCAAGGCTGAGCTCAGGGTCAGCCTGAACTACAAAAGCAAGACCCTGTCTCAAAAAAAAAAAAATGACCTAGAGGTCGACAGATTTTTCTTCATTGTAAATTCATTGTAAATCTGTATAAACCTTTAAGGTTTTGTACAACAGAAGCCCACAATTGGGAGTTTTAAAATGACTCTTAACTCTCTTTCAAGCATCATCAACAACCAGTTTGGCGCAAAGTTGTTTGTTTGAGGGGAAAAAATTGTCATTAGTCTCACTTGAGTCGCTTCCATTACTCAATAATGAATGTGAGTCATTATCATCAGATAGCTCTTGTCTGTTTAGCTGGGCTTGGATAATGATTCTCCAGCTTTCCGTATGCAGGCTGTACTGGTATGGATGAAGGCAAGATGGGAAGACTCCCTTATACGGTGGTGCTGAACTGCAGGTGCAAGCTGGTAGACAGGCAACAAGTCCATCCAGGTGTCACAAATACAAATCAGCAATGGGCTCTGCCCTATTGATAAATCCTATCCCTGGCCTGGGATTCATACTGTGGCCACAGTTGCTTAGAGCTCTGTATAACTGAGGCACTTTATCTGGGACTCCAGACCTATGAGAAAAGGCAGGATTCGCCTTTCCAGCTTCAAATACCAAAGGCTTCAGCCATCTTCCTTTCAGCTGTCTGTCACTCAAATTTTTTCCAAATATTTTCTTTTTAAGTTACCTATTAAGTCTTTTTCTTTTCTTATTTTTTCATCACATGGCTTATCTGTCTCCTGGGCAAGAATGTTGGCTGGATTGTAGACTAAGTAATGTTCACATTCCCAAGAGCTGTATATGGGGCATAGTGTTATACTCATAGGACACATAGGACAAAGCCATAGGTGGGTAAAGAGTAGTACTCAAGCTAAGTCCTGTTGGTCACTATGAAAGTGTTCCCCTCTTTTACACTGGGATTTAAACTTTTGCTTCTCATCTCCAAGTTGGAAGGGAAAAGGGTTGTTGACCCACCTTGGAACATGCAAAAGGCTGTGGGAGTATGGAGCAGGCCAGGTTGATCTTGGGCCTTCTGTGTCAGTCACAATTCCTGCTTGTGACCAAATACCTGATTAAAAAATTTAAAGAAGGAAAGATTTATTTTGGCTCCCAGTTTCAGAAGTTTCTGTCCATAGCTGGCTGTCTCCAAGAGAGAAATATCACTGTGGATATAGTGGAGAAAATCTGCTCACCTCATGGAAGCCAGGAAGCAGAAAAAGAAAAAGAAAAGCCAGAGCGGTAGAGGCCAGAGATGTACTACCCAAGGTTATTCTTGCATGGTCTACTTTTGTACATTGGACATCACCTATGAATCATGGCATTAAACTACTGATTTCATCTGTGGATCAAGTAAGGAGAAATCAGAGCCCTCATGTTCTAATCACCTTGGCAAATCCTATACTATCCCCAAGACTGTGAAGGACATATTAGGACCTAAACTGCCTCCACACAAACACATTCCTATTTCCCTAAACAATCTCAATACAAGATGCAAGCTTGGCAGCAGCCTCAGTATAAACATCCATGCCTGTTCTCTCTTCACTGCTTTCCCGTCTCTACACTGTCCACTCCACTCTGCAGCTATAGGCTGTGGGATCATGGCATTCCTGCTCAGTATCCTTCAGGATCTGCTGACACCTCCAAGCCAAATAACTGATACTCTTATGAGCTGCTGAAGCTCCAGGCCTCCTCCCAGGCTCCATTCACAGCTTCAGACCAGATCAGAGCCACACAGGCCTAATTCGGTCCTCTTTCTTTTTACCTCACTACAGCTCCATGGACAGTTTTGTCTTCCTGAGTCTTCCCCCACTGTAGCCATCCCAGAATGCTGCTCCCAGAAAGCCCTCTTGGGTTTGACCTATCCTTCCTTCTCACCATCCTTGCATCATTCCCAGACAATGTTCAGCATATTCTCCACTACTTTCTGAAAGTGAGGACCATGTTGGGAGTTTCCATCACAGCATCATCTTGAAATACCAAGATCAGTCCCATCTGCTCCTGTTTTTGTCTGGCTCAGGGACAGGAGTAGCATAGGTCTTATGGCTTAAAGAAGAACCTTAGAGAGAGAGAGACAGAGAGAGAGAGACAGAGAGAGAGACAGAGAGAGAGATGTGTCATGAAAAAGTGAAACTATTTACTTTCTGACCTTTTATAGAAAGCTTGTTGACCCCTGGCCTAGAGCCCTGCCTGGTACATAGCAGCTGCTCAGCAAATACTCAACCAGTTAACAAATTACCATCACAGTTGGTGGGGGACAGAGTTTGTCAAGCCCTTGAAGGCTGTGGAGTCCTCATTAGCAGATGGACACAGATTAGATTTTTTATTCTGGGAGTGGCAATTGAGGAAGAACTCTGAAAACTGCTCCTGACACCAGTTGGGTGTAATTGAAGGGTAAGGAGTTGGAGAAAAAAGTCTTTCAGATATCAGAAGAGGTGGACCTGGCATCAGACACTGCCAAAGACTTTTTAATATACACACAGTTAGTGGTAGATTGAATTTTCTCCTGGCCAGAGAATTTCCTGGATAGAGCCATTTTTTTAGAAGTATAAATAGAAGAGAGAAGGGTAAGGCCTCATGAGTTTACTGACAAATTAATCCAATAACAACAGGCATCTTTTATGAACTCTACTCTCTATCCCATTATCCTATAATAAACTTTTATGATCTCATACTGCTTTCCAAAAAAACATGCATTACCAACTTCAGAGTCAACACAAGCCTTTTGTTGAAAGGTTATATTCCTGAGAAATTAAAATGAGCTCTGTGGTAAAATAATTTGGCATTTCAGGAGCCATTTCTTCCAAACATTGAATGTCAAGGAAAACGGAAGAGGATTTCTAATTAATGATCAGGAACAGGGAATGAAGCAAGCTTATTCTTGCTTGAATCTATTGCCCCTATCAGATTCATCAAACGAACAGGTCCACTGAGTAATACATACTCTGTCTCCTTGTCTATTTTCTGTTCCAGACAAAGACAATATTCAACACCTCGCAGTAACAAACAAAACATATTTAGGTCTTGAGTTGTTTTCAAGTCTTTCGCCTGTGTTCATGACCTATAATTTAGCTCAGATCAAAAGCTGGATAGGGTATGAAATTCTCAATAATGGAAATATGCAAAGGTTTGGGGACAAGAGAGAAGCATATGAGTTTCAGGGATAGTACAAGGGAGAATGGTAGGAACTCAAAAGAGGAAGACTGCAAAGCTCAGCAGGGTTCCTCCCATCTTTTGGAGAGTTAGGGCCTAACCCTCAGGTCAGGTCAGCAAAGGAGCAGCAGCTGCTGCTATCAGGAGGGCTTCATCAAGACTACTTGGACGTGGTTGTAGCCACTGCTTTCTTTAAAATAATACTGTTGGCGTGGAAAGAAAGTGTGTTAGCTTAATACCTGGCTATGTGTCTATCCTCAAGGTGACTCAGAGTAAACTATTTACTTAATGAGCTTTCTGGGCTTTGGAGGTTTTTTCATGGTGAAAGTCATAGTAGTTTCAGGTTTTCTGTGGACAATGAATGAGCAACTGTACACACAAAGTTTCTGGAAGCTGCCTAGCACTTGCTAGGAACACAATGCATATTAGCAACCTATTCCATACTACTTGACAGCTTTGCTCTTGTAATAACTCTAGCTAATATGCTACATGCCCAAATTTATTCTGTTCTATATTAATTGATTCATATAACCCTTACTTCTTGCTGTCTTTACAGATGTGAGTCCAGAAAGGGTGGAGTAACACGCCCAAACAGACACAGCAACTCAGAGCAGAGGCAGGATCTGAATCTAACAGTCTGCTCCAATCTTCCACAGGCATGGAATCAACTTGCCCATTACCTACACAGTATCTACCTGAGCCCCACAGGTAAGTCCTAAGCTACACACACTATTTCCATCATGGTTTTTCACATGGAGAAGGTGAGGCTGAGAGGTTGAGGTTGTCCCTGGCCAGTTAGCCACAGGGAATTCCAGGCAGTATTCTGATCTAAGTCAGACTTCAATTCCTGGCTTCTTTCCAACTTACTCTGGGAGGGGCATGACCTATCAGAGGAAAACCAAAGAAGGTTTCAGTTTAATTGCTAGAGCACATGCTTGCTTATAAGTCTGCTCAAGCACTAGGACACTGGATGAAATTCCAGGAATAAAACTCTTCCTTCAAAACCTGGTGCCTGTAAAATATTAACACTACAAGAAGGAAAGCTTTTGATTGCAGGTTCCGCACAAATGCCAGCACTTCAAAACCACAAGAGCTGTGATTTATAGATATTATTTATACTCATATCCTTCATACATATATGTGTATGCCTAATACTTACAAATTGCTTGATAATAACTATAGATATCCAAATAAATTTGGTTTTCAAAAGAAACAACATAGCAGTAAATCTTGAGAGCCAGAATAGAGAGTAGGTAGATAAAATATGTGTATATGCATCCATGCATGCGTGTATCCTAATCCTGGGAAGTGTGTTCTCTTGGCAAGTTGAAATTAATAACTGCTCTAGTTTCTATAAAATGAGAAATTTAAACAGCATCTCACCAACACCATTAATAAATTATAGTTATGAAAAGCCAGATGCAGAAACTCTTGGAGTCAAGTGTGAGATTCTTCGCACACGCACACACACACACACACACACACACACACACACACACACACACTTGCTGTCTGTTCGTCTCCTGGTAACTGGAGAACATTACCCAGTTCTGTGTGTAGGGGCTGGGTTTTGCCACTCAAAGCCACACTTCAGGCTGACTGGCCAGCGAAGAGAGACAGTCCCAGACTCACTAATCATCAAGAGGAGCGTGATGTCCTTCATCATGCTGAGAACACAAGGCCTCAGCTGTCTGTTTTGCACAAAGGATCCATCCTAAACTTTTGTTCCATTTGCTTCCTGCTGACTATTAGAATAAAGCCAGGAGAAAGCTGAGAGGGGCCTGAGCTACTCCATGCTCGTGAAATTTCCCATGTCTTTGATGGTGAAAAGAAAGAGCTTTGCTTCCATCTCCAAAAATTTCCTGCGGAATATTTGCCAATTAAATGTACAAGAAAATGTAAGTGGTAATAAAAGCGTTTTTAACTTTCTGGCATCAGTTTGATTCAGTTACATTGAATTAGACTTTCTATACATCTTGAGGCAAACATTTATAATGATTCTTCTGTCTTAGAATTAGATCTGAGATGCAGATATAAAACCAATGAAACCTTACAAGTTTTGAAGAAAATAGGTGTGAGATTTTCCATAATAGGGAATGAAGAAAACTTGAAACCCAGAAGCAATGAGGAAAATGAAATTTTATTTCACACACAAAAATAAATTTTGCCTGGCAACAAAAAGAAAAGTTATATTGTTCTTTTTTGTACTAACATGCTTGCCTTGAAGTTTCTTGGGCATGTTATGAATTTAACTGTTCCTGTTCAAAGTTTTCATGGTGTATGCACAGTCTCTGTTTATTTGTTGTGTCCAAAGCAAATACCTGGCAATACCGTGTAGTTGGTTTTTGAATTTTTACACTTTCTTTTTATAAGATGTTCTGTTCATCTGCCTTTAACTAATATTGTTATATTTAAGGTTGCTTTTTTACTATTTTATTAATTTATCTCACCTACTTGTTTTTTTATCTCTTTATTTTCTACCATGTGTACGTTATTTTACTTCCTTTGTAGCCTTAGAACTATTTTGTATTTTGTTTTAGAGGTTGCTCTAAGGATTACAATATGCATATTAAACTCATGTCAAACTATTGCTTCAAGGAAAATATAGAAAACTCAAAATAGTATATACTTTTGTTTATTCCTGTACACATTTTTGTGACATTGTTTCATATATACAACCTAAAAATGTTATAGATCCATCACCAGAATCAAATAGCTTTATAGAGAAATATATGTAAATGCTCACACATTTAGCTCTTCACTGCTCTGATAAATCTGAATTTTTATGCCGTGTCCCTCTAGCCCAAAGAACTTGCTTCAGGATTTCCTGCTGTATATGTCTTTTGGTGGTGACTGCTCTGATTCTATGTAAACATGTCTTAGTGTTGCCTCATCTCTGAAGATCAACTCTACTGTTTACCAAACACTAAATCCATAGGGTTTTGGTGGTTGTTATCTTTTATTATTTTGCCTTGTTCAGCCTTTTCAATATGCTGTCCAATATCTTCTAGTTACTATGGTTTAGAAGGAGAACTCAGTGATTAATCTGCTGCTGTCTTTTTGTATGTGATGTAGTTTTTTGGGTTTTTTTTTTTTTTTTTTTTTTTTGAGACAGGGTCTTGCTTTGTAGTTCAAGCTGGCCCTGAGCTCAGCCTCAAACTCACAGCAATCCTCTGCCTCTGCCTCCCGAGTGCTGGGATTACAGGCGTGACCTACCACGCTCGGCACTGTGGTATGTAGTACTGATTGCTGGTGGACATGAATTTCCCTGTCCGGTATTGTTGTATGTAGTTACCAGGGATCGAACCTGGGCCCTTGTACTTGCAAGACAGGCGCTGGAACTACTGAGCTAAATCTCCAGCTCAGTTTTGCTTTTGATGATTTCATGATTGCCACTTAATTTCTAGCTTTCAGTAGTTTGATGGTTGTATATTTAGGAGAAGTTTTCTTTTGGTTTATACAGCTTGGAATTTGTTGAGATCCTTGCATCTGCAATGCTTTCCATTGAATTTAGATCTTTCTTCATATAGATTTTTTTCTCCTTTGCTTTTCTTTCCTACAATTCATGCACACATGTCAAGCAATGTCACACTGTCCAAGAGATCCAAATTTCTGCTGTTTTCTCAGCTCTCAACTCTGATCCCTGCAGGAAGCCATGATTTGTCTAACTCCTATTTCCAATAGGCTTAGCCTTGAGGTCAATCAGCATTTTGTTGCCAATAAGCCACAAACTTGCAGTTTTTATCACTTCATTTGAAATTAAAGTTCTCTAATTTCTTATTGTCTGGGGACCCTATCTAGTATCCTTTAGGGCTTGGGTATTTCATCATGTTTTAAAAATTGTCATATGCACAGATTCATATTATCAGTTAATAATAGTTTACTATGAACCTAATGCTGTGTCCCCCTCTTCCAATTCTTATGTTGAGATCCTGCTTTCCAATGTGATGGTAAAAAGAGGTGGGACCTTGGGAAGGTAGTTAAGGCTCAAGGTGGAGCTGTCCTGAATGAGGTTGGTGTGCTGATTTTAGAATCAGGACTGCTTCCTCTCTTCCCCCCATACACGAAGCAGGAGAGGTGAGGATATTCTCATCATATTTGAGGTACTTCAATCATAATACGGAACCTCTGCCTCAGAGAATTACAAGACTTTAAAGAGACTGAGTATCTACAACTCCCTATACATGTTTCTGTGGTCTGAGTGTGTTCTCCAAAAGTTCATGGATTGGAAATTTAATCCCCAAGTTCATACATTCATGGCACTTGAGGTGGGGCTTTTGGATGGGTAATCAGAATTAAATAACTGCACAAGGGTGGACTCTCACAATGGTGTTAGTGATGTGGTGAGAGGAGTTCAAGCTGGCACACTTGGTCTGTCTCCCCCATGTGATGCCCTCTGCCAGGTTAGGGTGCAAAAGGGGGGGGGCCTCACCAGGTGTAGGTATTGTGTTCTAGAATTTTCCAACTGCTGGAGCTGGAAGAAATAAAGCTCTTATTCTTATAAATTATCACCTCAGGTAACATTTTACATCAGAAGAAAACATGAGTTGAGTCCACTAATTTGTGCAAACACATCTTTCTGACTAAAAAGGGAAAATGAACCAAAATAAATGTGTGAGGTAGACAAGTTTCTCATGGATGGGGAGTTGAAAGTGGGCATTAGGGAAGGGATGACGAAGGTTCATCACCCACCAATACTCCAGCTCTCCGTCACTGGCCCAGAAATGATGGGATGAAGAAAAAAGTATCAGTTGATCATCAAGGTAACTTACTTATACCTCCCCAGTTTTCCAAGAGTCTCACACATCACACTGTGTTTGCTGTCTGGAGACTCGTCAGTGAGCAGCAACACACTTATCCTGTCTTCATGTCATTCAGGCTTTGATCCCAACTTAGGAGGCAAAGAGAAGGTGGTGAAGTTACTATTTGCCTGATCATTAATGCTCCATAGGAGTTGGTGCAGAGAGGCAAAGGAGGAATACAGGAGAGACAGAAAGAGCAAGTGGGGTCTGAAGACCGTCCTCATCAGCCAAGTAAACAGCGACTTTTCAATTCCACTCACTTCACCACACACACACACACACACACACACACACACACACACACACACACACACACACACGTGGGCAGCCCATCTGTGGGATGCTGGCAGAGTTTGGCTATTGAAATGAATTGGTTTGAGCTTTGACTGGTCATTTGCATACAACCAAAGTAAACTATATGTTGGCCCTAAGCACCTAGCCTAGTATTTACTACCAAAGCAAGGGTTGTTTACTGATACATTCTATCTGAAATCTGATGCCCCTGGGCACTTCTGCCAAGAGCTGAGCTGACTTTTCTCTTTTATGGACTTCTGTTTTCATTTTTTAAAGTCATTTATTGACTTTCTTCCTAACCTACTTCCTTTTAGGAAATCCAGAAGACAAGAAGTTCCTTGCTATTGTGGAGAAATTCTTCCAGGGGTCTTTCTAAGGAAAAGATAAATCTTTGCTCTCAAGACTATTGGATACTTAGAGGCAAACATTTGCTTTTTCTTAAAATTTCTTGCCAAATCAATAGTTGGAAAGATAACAGGAGGTAAAAAAGCACTAGTTTAATTCATGCTCTAGAAATATCCAAACACAAATATTAGGCACAAATAATGAGTGGGTTTAACTAGAATAAAAATGACCAAAGACATGGCATTACATCCATTTCCTCTAACACCTTAAATACACCCACTCCTATAATTAAAAATTCACACACACCAACTAGGAAGAGGCTCTGGTCATGTTAGTTATCTTCTGAATCCAGAGGTAGAAAAAGGGGAAAATGTATGAACAAGGTCAGCTAGGCCACAGCCCTTCAACCCAAGCTAAGACTTGCATTGTGCCAATAAGAAGAGGAGAAAATCTGTCATAGTTTCACCTGCCCCAAAGTGATACAGATCTAGCCAGTGTATATTCTCTGTAATCAGAACTGAGGCCCAGACTCAATTTCTTGGACCTGAAGAGAAGCAGGTACTTGTAGACCAATTGATCTAAAATGTCCCTCTCTTCTGAAGCTAAAGTTTCCATGTTCTTAGTTTTGTTTTTGCAGTACTTGGGAACAAACTTGGGATTCAACCATTGATCTACATCCCACACCACTTTATTTAAGACACATTCTTGATCCATCACCCTAGCTTGCTTCCAATTTTCAGTCTTTCAGCCTTAGCCCACTGAGTGGTTTTCATTAGAAGTATATGCCACTGCTTACAGCTGAAGTTTCCATACTTTGACATTTGCTCCACTGAGGTTGGGGAAGCAAACTCTACATATGTCAGGATTATGGGGACTTGTTCTAGGCCCATCATCCACTATCTTTGTGTCTAGTATCAAAGACGACATCTCTGGATCTCCATTTACCAAAATGAGAAACAAGGTAATATTACCTGTATTAATCTCTCACCGAGGATGTAAATTATCAGTGATGAAGATGTGTCCCTGAAACTGGGGGGTTATCTCAGTGGTGGAGCCCTTGCCTAGAAGGCAGGAATCCTGGATTTTCTCCCTACTACTGCCAAAGAAAAGGTGTCTCTGAATTATGATAGCAGGTGGGTTTGCTTTGAAAAGAGCAGAGCGCTTCCTCCTAATGGGATAGTAATAAAAAGAGGAAATAAATCTTATGTATATAGGGGGGAGGGGTTACATGGTGGGGGAGTGGGGGGGGAAATGAAAATCAAGTCACATCATATTCTGGTACAAACTCTCAATGTTGAATGCAATGATGATATATTCATAATGTACCAATAAAGATTTGAATTTTTTAAAAAAGCAAAGCTATGAGGAAGAAGAAGTAGTAGGAAGGCAGTAGGTGCTCTAAGGGGACTGAAGACCTCATTTTTCAGGAGTTAAAGTTTTCCCACTGGGAAAAAGCCCTAGGTGTTTCCTCATTCCTTCTGGAAGAAGTGCTCAGGGTAAGCAGTTTCCTCAGCTACACACCGTAGGCCACACCTTCCTCCATCCTGCCCTCCTGGCCTAGAGCAGAATAAGCCTGTCAGGGAGTCCTGAGGTCCTTCTGGAGTAGTCGTTTGCCATTCCCAAACAATGGTTCTGTGGTGTTTATTATTGCTAGTGTTGTGGTATTTTATCCAAAGTTGATTTTTGTGGAGAAAATGGTGCAGTTCCTCAGAAGAAAAAAGAGTGGCTTCAAAAATTTTTACATTCAGGGTTTTTCCCAGAGGCCAAAATCACACTCAAAATTGCTGAGGGATTGCTTGTTCTAGAGGACTTGGCAGCTACCCCAGAATCATAGAAAAGTTTATGGACACTACAGGAAACCAAATTTGAAAAGAAGAACTCTGCAGTTGCTACCAGTCTCCATGAGCCAAGATGTGGGAGGGAAAGGCGCACTCAAGAAAAATGCTACAGCTGTAGATAACGCCCTACCTGGGCCACTGGGTAGTGTCACAGTACATAAGAGTACATGTTTACCCTCTGAGTAAAGTACCATGGGTGGGACAGGAAACATCTGTGTGCTTGTACACAGGTGCCCCCTTCAGTGGAACACAGCATACTGGATTTCAAGGTACTGTGCAAGAATTGCCCATATCATGCAGGCAAAGTGGTTCCTCTTAGGGTATATTAGAGCCTTAAATATTTCCTGACCAGTTGGCACTGAATCTGGACCCAAATCAATGCCTTATGTAACTACTCTTCCTGAACCACACAATAGAAATACTGCACACTTTCAAATCTTACTTGCCAGATACAATAAGCAACAAAATATATTTGTATTGCGATTGCACCATTTCAAAACAAGGGATGTCTGCTTAACTCTTTTCCTCCAACATGCACTTCCTGCCAGTGTGCAGTTTGAACCAGTACTTCAAAATTATTGATTTCTGCTTCTCAGATTTACTAGAAAGAGCTCTCAAGATGAATTGCTTGAGAAAACAAAGCTCATGACATAAGCAGAAGATCCTGAAACGAAGTTTTTTCCAAAGTCACAGCTATCGTCACTACCCCCAGGGGTTCTAAAATTGTGATGGTTGCATGAATATACTACAAACTACAAAGTTGCACATTTTAAATAAATCTTTTATCATATGAATTATATTTCAAAAATTATGATGTAACAATAAGAAAGTGGCCTGTGAATGTTGATACTTTCATTTGATAAGATGAACTCCTAGTGATGAGGTGATCTGTCTAACCTGAGTGCTCCTCCAAACCCCTACCCTGTTTTTTCTCCAAGATATTCTTCAGAATGTTTTGGAGTGCAGGTTTTGTATTTGTGACATTTTTCAGGTGTTCTATTTCAAAGGATAGTTTTGCAGGATACATCAGTCTGGGTTGGAAGTTGTTTTCCTCCAAGGCTTGAAACACTTCACTCCAGGCAGGCTCTTCTTGCATTGAGTTGTTGGGTTGAAAAGTCTGCTGTGATCCTGATGGCTTCCCTTGATATGTAATTGTTTTCTTTGGCTGCTTTCAGTATTTCATTTTTTTTTTAATCTGGAACCTTTATATGCCTAGGTATAGATGTTTTCATGTCATAGCCATATGAAGTTCTGTATGCTTTATATATCTATATGTCCAATTCTTTTCCTTTTGCTGTGAAGTTTTCTGCCATTATCTCTGTGAACAGTTTTTTTTAAAATGTCTTTTGTACTGTCTCCTGCTTCCTCAGTGACTCCAATCAATCTTATGTTATTCTTCTTTGAATCACCTAGGAGTTGTTGGATTGATTTCTGATTATCCCTTGCCATTTTCCATAAATTATACCTTTCCTGCTCATTGGTTAGGATCCTATCTTCTAGATCTGAAATTTGGTCTTCTGCCATATTCATTCTATTGGGCAAACTTTCACTTTCTTTCTTGATTTCCTGGACCTCTACTTGTAGGTGTTTAAAAGGTTCCATTGCTTTTGCTATCTCAGCTTCTATCATCTCCCTGATTTCCACTTTAGCTTTATTAATCATAGTGTTAACTGTGTCCAATATCTCTGTTTTCATCTCAGAGAACAGTTCTGATTTTCATTTTACTACATCTACTTTGACTACCATTTCAGAGAACCCTGGTGATTGAGTTTCAGACTTCTCCATTTCCCTACCCCCTATATTAACTTGGGGTGAGGATCTTTGTCTCTGAGACTTTGAATGTTTCCTCATCTCTGAGTTTCTGTTGTAGTCATTTTGGCTTTAGGGAACTGTCCAAGAATGTCAGTGCTGAAATCCACTGGTGATGGACACCTGGAGCAGGATATCCACAGCACACCCACTGCAGCACCCTACATCAAATACTGGAAGTCCCTCCAAGCACCAGAAAGTCTCACTCTGCACCAGTGTCCTTTTGGTCAGAAATTCTCATTGGATCCTGATCCATTTGGAAACCCTGAGGTGGAGACACCTCTTTGATCCCTTGGCCAATTCTTCCTGTAGGGTTAGCAGCTTATACATTATTTTACTCTTAAATTGATTTGATTATATTTTTATTAAAAAGAATCCTTATTTGCCTCCCCATTAGGCACTCATCTTTAAATTAGGAATTAAAACATGTCTGTCTGAGTGCCCACATAACTTGGCAATGAGTGGGAAAGCAAAGGAAGTCACTGAGCACATAATGTGTGCAATCCACAGTGATATAATGTTCATGTGCAGTAATTAATCTTCACAAAAGCCTGCAGAAGTTAAAATTATGAACAACATTTTTCCAGTAAGGAAACTAAGGCTCAGAGAGGTCAAACGACCTCCTCAAAGTCATGAATTAATATTTACCAGAACATATATTTTATGGGCTGGGAATATAGCCCGGGAGTGGAACACTGGCCAAGAATGTGTGAGGCCCTAAGGTCAAGCCCCAGCCCAAGAGAGTGAAGAAAGGGGAGAGGGAGAGATTTGAGCCTTAATTGTCCCATTCCAAAGACTACAACCTCTTACCAATAACTAAAATTATCTTTTCTAGCTGGCAGTTGCTTCTCCTTTTCCTCTGGAGTTTCCACATCTTCTGGAAGGGGGTCTGGGACCTTGTGTCATATCCTAGTTTTTTTTCCTCTCTTTCTTTTTCTTTGCTTTTGTGCCAGGGATAGAACTCAGGTCCTTGCACTTATAAGGCAGGTGCTGGAAATGCCTGGCTTCTTGTTTTTTTATTAAGGTCAAATTCACCTAGGAAAAAATGGTTTCTTGTGTTCTTGGGCCAAATTCATGCCTGTTCATTGGGGAATGTCTGACCTTATATCCCTGCCTGGCTACATAGCTAGCCCTTCCACAGACTTTTCTTTTCTTTTCTCTTTCTTTCTTCCTGTCTTTCTTTCTTTTCTTTGTTTGTTTGTTTCTTCCTTTCTGGTAAAACTTAGAGTATTCCCCACTCTAAGATACGTATGAATTCATAGGCTGATAGATAGTCTGCAAGTTCTGTCAGCACCAAAATATCCACTGGGAAATAATTCTCCAGACACTTGGGGAGATGGCTCCAGCAAAGCAAAGGTGATTTGGAAAGGTACAGAGCATCTTGTCCCCATGGTAACAGCACCTGAGCTTCTGACATAGCCTGCAGCCCTGGTAAATATCAATATATTGTCTCATTTCCAATGAAAAACACAACAGCATTCTCAAATCCATTCTACACTCTCTTATGAAGAACTGTGATATGACAGAAAAGCAGATCAACAGGGTTTGATGTCTTTATCAGAGTGTTTCTTTGAAACACTGAAGTATTAAGCTATGCACCACTGAGGTTTCTTTTAATGACACTGCTCCTCGAGATTATATAAACTTCACCTTTTCCATCCTTAATGTTGAAAGCTTCTAAGATGGAGGTGAGTTTGGCCCACACAGCCACTTATTGGGAAAACATTTTTTTTTTGAGACAGGGTCTCACTTTGTAGTTCAGGCTGGCCCTGAGATCAGCCTCAAACTCACATCACAGCCGTCCTCCTGCCTCTGCCTCCCACCTGCTGGGATTACAGGCGTGAACCACCATGCCGGGCACTGTGGTATGTGGTACAGATTGCTGCTGGGTGTGATTCTCCATGCCCAGTATTATATGTGGTTACCAGGGAATTAACCCTGGCCCTTGTCTTTGCAAGACAGGCACTGGAACCACTGAGCTAAATCCCCAGCCCAGGGAAACAATGTTTGTAATCAGATAGAGATCCAATTTTTTTCTTGTATATTTAAAAATGTGAAGCAACCCAGGAGGGTTTACAGTAAATATTGTTCTTACACAGGTAAGAATAACACCTGTCTTTTCTGACATTCTCTTACAGCTGGGACAACTCTCATTGCTGTTGACTGTCAATAGAGTAGACAAAAACAACTGGGTGATTCCCAAGGTCACCTCAGAGTATGTCTGTAGAGCCTCAGCTCTCAGAATTTGCATTCAGATCACTGAGTTATTTAAAAAGCAAACACGATCATGTTTTATTCTAGAAATTCCTATGGAATTTCATCTGGAGGGTCTTGGGGGTCAAATCTTAGAGTGGCATGGGGTTGCTGAGGCCTGCGGAAGCCCTATCCTGTGATTCTGGGTAGACTTTCTGACATCTCTCTTGATTGTCAGTGTAATCTGTGGGCCAGGCTCCACTTTTCTTCTGCAAACTTCTAAGCAGAACTCTGTACCTCACACTTCAGCCTCCTCATTGTTTTGCTATCTCTCATCTGTACTTGTCTCCTATCAGCCACAAAGGCTGTCTATACCACCATCCTCTTAGAAATAGAGAGGATACTTGCAGAGTGGAGGCCTCTTGTGGACCCTGCCTTTCCACTGCCAGAGGATACTATTCAATATTTGGACAGTATTTATTTTCTAAGCTTGCTGCAAATGTTTCTTTATAAAAAGTTTGTTCTGGGCCGGGGAGTTAGCTCAGTGGTTCCGGAGCCTGTCTTGCAAGCGCAAGGGCCCGGGTTCGATTCCCCGGTAACCACATAACAATACTGGGTGTGGAGACTCACGCCCAGCAGCAACCAGTACCACATACCACAGTGCCAGGCGTGGTGGCTCATGCCTGTAATCCCAGCACTCGGGAGGCAGAGGCAGGAGGATTGCTGTGATGTGAGTTTGAGGCTGAGCTCAGGGCCAGCCTGAACCACAAAGCAAGACCCTGTCTCAAAAAAAGAAACCTAAAAAAAAAAAAAAAAAGTTTGTTCTATTTGAGGAAAGGGACACTATTTTCTCTTCTTATTTTAATCCCAAGCAGTAATGCTAGATTTTTTCTGGCATAATTTTCTGGAGTTTATTGACTAATTTGGGTGATTTTTATCCCACTCTTATTTGGCCTTTGCCATCTGAACAAGACCTCATCTACACATACTTTTTGCTTCTGTTTTTGAGATCACATTTGTGGCTTCATTCACTCTGAGTAAATAAATAAAACCTTATGTTTTTCATAAGATCTCTGTTGTTTTTTATTTATAGTCAAGAAGTCAAAGCTCTAGGAACACTAGGAATCCACAATTTTAAAACTTTTGAGGTATAATTAGGTGTTCATTAAAGGATTCTAAATGTTTCTCTGCTTCCTTAAGGGGTGGGCTGAAAACGAGAATTTTTCTGTGATGATCAATTTGACCCACTCATCACACCAAAGGGGAAGCAGGCAAAAGAAAAGGGAGGGGGAAATGCATTTCCATCTCTGCCACTTGAAGGATTCCATATGAAGTTCTAGGTCATATTTATTGGAGTTTCGCCTACTCTCTGCTCCTGCCCTAAGAGGAGTTCAAACAGCTCTGTTCTTTTACAGAGAAAGATGAAAACCACCTCAAGCTTCCCTTTCCTACTCAAGTGAAATTACTACAGTGACCCAGCTCTGGTTCAAACCAGCAGAGCCCAGAAGACCTCCAGCTCCCAATTAGCTCTGTCTGGCAATGGTGTATCTAACAGAAGTGTGGAGACCCATGTTCTGGGCACAGCAGACTTCTCCAGCCATGTAACTGAATCCAGATTTTCAGATGGAGTCCATCCCATTACTCTATTATGTTTACAGCACTAACTAATGAGCCATGCTGCATGGCTGGGTTGTAGAAGAGCCAGAGCTACAATATAGTCTCACAGAAATAGAATTTTAAAATCATCACTTTCCAAACCAGCTGTCAATCTGCTGCACAGATGTGAGGCAGTGAGAGATCCAGTCATCTCTGTGAGCCCCAGGAGGAGTTCTAAGCTCGTGCTTCTAACAGCAGCACAAGCTGAGACAGCTTCAGTTTTGTGGTTAGGATTTGTGCAGGTAATGATTCACTTCCTCAAGACTAGTAAGTCTTTCCTGTGTGGCCCAGAAGATGTGGCTTCATCCATCAGACTCTTCTCTCTTTTCTTAACACTCTAGCCCCCAGAATGTTTCCAGGCTCATACAGAGCACCCACATTCCTATAGAACACTACACCTTTATGCCCAGTGCTCACAATGCCCCTTGATTTTCTCTCTCCTTCTGCCCTGATGAGTTACCACCTATCTTTCAACATCTAGCATAAAAATCTCCTCCTTCAAAGAGTCTCCCCCAGCCCCAAATTGACCTGGGTTGTGGTCACTCCTCTATATGCATCCAGGAATCTCTCTCTTAGCACAGTTGTGACATTTACCTAGTGGAATCACAGCTGTATATTCACACATTGGGTTCCCTCTGATCTACAGTAAACCCTACTCAGATGAGGAATAAATTAACTTGATTATTTTGTACCACGTGTGGTGGTGTAAAGATGTGTGTTAAATAGATGAAAGATTGAAATCATTACAGAAAACACATTGATCTCACCTTGCTCCAAGAAATTATGGCAGCTTCCCCTGGCCCCACACGGTCACGTGACACAACTTTGAAGACTTGTCCCTCTGCAGAATATGTGTGCAAAACAAAAGTCTCAAAGACTTACGTTAGTCAAATATGGCATCTGTTAATTTCCAAGTCAGTGGGAAGAAGACATTCATTCTTGCTGCACAATATGAAGTTGCAAAGAGAACAGCTGGTCCATCCAGCATCAGTGTGTGTGTGTTAGTTTTGCTGCTTCTGCCTGTTGTGGAGAAGGTGGAAGGTTGCAGAATCCTCTGTAACCAGATCCCACCCAAAGGTGTATGTATGCTGAAGCTTATATATCAAGTACAAGAGGGAAAATGTGTTATCTATTCTCTGAAAGGTAAGTCGGGTTGCTTAGCAGACCCTAGAATTCACTTCCTCAGTGCATTTGTTATTCTAGTGTTGGATTCCAGCCACTTCCAAAATGGGACAATGGACAGTTTTTAATTTGATGTCTTCTGGTTCCTGACAACAATTGAACGTTGCTCCATAGCAACCATAGGTAACTGTAGAGTAGGGATATGTTGACCTAGAGTTTCCAGGGAGAGGGCATGGCAGGAATAAGGGTGCATGTGAGAAAGGGTGTCCTGGTCCTTTGGCTGAGCTGAGACTCCAGATGGTCAGTAACACCTTAGATTTCAGTCTTTCCCCAGAGGCTGCACAGTAGTCTTTACAAGGTCATTTCCAGCCCTAAGCTCTCATCCCACATCAGGTCCACATCTGGTCCAATTCCAAATGTGATGCTGGAGGCTTTCCCAAGAGGAATTGTGACACATGGTTGGGGTTTTCTGGCACTAAAATCATATGCTATCTTCTCAAGGAGGCATCGTGGAAAAGTTTCCTGACTTCCCTCCTGCTCAGTTTTTCAGTCTTTACTGTGTTTTTCTCATGTATGTAGTTGGTTGTTTACAATATAATGTGAGGTTGATCACAGTGAGACTTATCCTGTGCACCTAGATTGCTTGCTTCCTGGTACACTGTAAACTATTCATAAATATTGCCTAAATGAATGAATGAACAAATGCTCTTCTACTTTAGAAACCCATATATTAACTCATGGGAAAATAATGAAGAAATTTTTTTGTTTTAAATAGTAATTCCTACAGAGAACAAAACTTCAGAGGTTAAATTGTAGAATCAATAGTGAGTGATTTCCATCTTCCTGGGGCTCACTCAGCCTGCTTACCCTGTAATTTCTGGTTTGGGAGACAAGAGTGAGATTTTAAAAAAGAGTAGATAAAATTCAAGTTCTCTGTTCTCCAAGTCCCACACCAAGACTCTATAAGTCCACAGATAATCATGTTAACATTTTCTAACACAATATTTACCGAGCCGTGCAGTCCCCAGATTTCAGGAGAGGCTTCCCTGACCTCCTGCTGCTAGCATTACATAAAATGAAAGTGAAACTCTAGGCTTCCCCTGCCTCAGCCTCAGTGTTCAAGTGGCTTAGCAGGGTACCCTGACCATGAGATCTGAGCCCTGGGCAAAGCAATTTCTTCAACAGAAACAGAGCTTCTCCTTAAAATAATTGCTTCTTATTTTTTTCCATCATGTCATATACTGGTACAAATTGTTAGTGTTGAGTGTGATCATGATATGTATATGAAATGTACCTATTTCACAATTTTTTTAAAAAAATAATTGCTTCTTGGTATCCCTTAGACTCCAGACAACTGAGAATGGAAGTGCAGAACATCAAGTTACTATCTGAGATAAAAATGTTTGTTGTGTTTGTTACAATAAGGTGGGAAGCATTAGAACTGACAAATCACCCCATTAGAATGCAGCCACACAGGAAGAAAATGGCCAGGGTTTCAGCCAGTGGTGTGGGGCAGACAGCTTCTCCCTGAGAAGTGGCCTGTGTTCCCATGTAAATAAGCAACAGCAAGTATTCAGCCTCCTTAAACTGCTCATGGACTTCCTGGGGCTCAACTGCTCCCATCGATTCAGTCAACTTCTCCAGGACTAGAAGGACTCCCAAGACCGAGTACTTGAGTCTGCTAGAGAGGTCACTTACTGCTTCTCATGCCAAGGCAGGGCTTGGAAGTCTCTGCATTTAGGTTGGTTCATGTACCAGGCTTGCCTTCCTGCCAGCATTTCAGACTTGGCCTGGGTCTCTGCACTAAGTCTGAAACTATAGAATCTTCAAGGGCAAGATTAAGATGTAATTTTGTTTTGTTCACTCATTTGGCCAATGTTAACAGAGCCCCCACGTGGATCACAGCTTTATAACAGGCTTTGCATCAGTGCCATACACATCACCACATACATACACAACATTCTAGTTGTCCAAGAGTTCCTACTCACACACTGGACCCCTCCGTGATCCTCTCCCTAATCCAAACAGTAAAGAGGGCAATAAGGCTTCACCTTGGCATGAAATACCAGATTATAAATGCCCAGCCAACTATAGATCATGCTATACCTTATCCCAGCTGCAGAGAGGCCTTATAGGACAAACTATATTAAGAGAATTTTTTTTTCCTCCTACACGCTCACTCTGTGAACCAGAATCTTGATGTGAAAGTTATGTGAACATCCTTTACTTAAGAATGTAAAAATTACTTCAAAAGTTCTTTTTTAGGGTGTTTTTTTGTTTTGTTTTGTTTTGTTTTGAGACAGGGTCTCGCTGTGTAGTTCAGGCTGACCCTGAGCTCAGCCTCAAACTCACATCACAGCAATCCTCCTGCTTCTGCCTCCTGAGTGCTGGGATGACAGGCGTGAGCCACCATGCCCGGCACTGTGGTATGTGGTGCTGATTGCTGCTGGGTGTGAGTCTCCACACCCAGTATTATATGTGGTTACTGGGGATTGAACCCAGGTCCTTGCGCTTGCAAGACAGGTGCCAGAACCACTGAGCTAAATCCCCGGCCCTTTAGGGGTTGTTTGATGGTGGTAAAAGGATCTGTAGCCAATGGCTAGATGCGAGGTAGCTCTTGATGTGTGTGTTTTGTTTCAGTGTTCCTCAGTGCAAGATGTTGTGGGGTGGGCCCAGGAGAAGTCATGGTCAGGTTTACTATCTTCTCATTGAGAACTCTCTTTAGAGCCTGAAGCAAGAATTCTGGATGTCTCTGCTGTGTGCTCTGTCTATCGCCTTATTTTATTTACAGGTTGCTTTGAATAGTCGAAAAGAGTCTAAGAGTCTAAATAGTCTAACAGCACTGAGCCTTCATTTTTCACTTTTGGTGACAAACTTTGCTTCTGTTCGTGTGCTTTGTGGTACAAATCTTATCTTGGGTCTTCTGTCATGGCAACAGTTCCACAGGCTGTGGTGATTAGAAAAAAGATTAGAACTCTCCTTGGCCATTTCCATGGAGTACAGTACATGGCAGCCTGTGGGAAGACATGGCACAGACCTGTCCACCCAAAACAGCAGCTGATGAAGTGAGAAATCAAGTCTCAAAGGAAAATCAGTACAGCATAGCCACTCTATTTGGGACCTGAGACCTTTCATTTTTAGGTATATGACATCCAATCTTCATTCACCAAGTACCCAAGGACACTCTACAGCTGAGCTCAATCCCCAGCCTTTTTTGTTTCTTCCTTTGAAACAGGTCTCACTAAATGGCCGAGGCTGTCCTTAAACATGTAGTCACCATGCCTCCACCTGCCAAGCAGCAGGCCCTGTAGTGCTGTGTGTCATTGTGGATAGGGAGTGTGGGCCTTTCAAGTAGGCTGGACTTGGTCTATAGGTTCATAGGCCTGGAATCTGTGCACTCCTTACATACGTTTTAATCTTGGTTTTCACCACTGTAAAAGGGCAGTGAGATAACACATGGAAAGCACTTAGCTAAGAGAAGTGAATTTAGGAAGCACTCATAAATCATAGCTTTTTATGATGCATTTAGGGCCAGAAGTCAAGTGGACTATCAACCAGAGTGATGTCCCACATGACTCCTCAAGCCAATTGCTCCCAACGTGGTTGAATTAGAACGCTTTTCATATTACCTCTGCCCTTCTAGTTTCTACATGTTAGCTCAGGCCCTACCCACTTCCCATCTCTCCTCCAGAGTTTTCTCTAACCTTCTGAGTGGCAGACTCAGAGCCCAGCAAACCTGAAACCCCTGAGTAGCTGTTGATTTTTCCAGACCATTCTCAGAATGCTGCTGAGTCCACCCAGCAAGAATTCTGCAGGAACTTTATGAAACCCTTGACTCTGTTGATGATGTTTAGATAAGGAAGACCTAATGATACAGGGACCCCTAGGGGAGAGGCCAATGTCCGGTGTGGCCCTTGTCATCATTTAAGCCAACACACTGTAAGGCTAGTAAATGCAAGTGGCAAGAGGAGAGGCCGGGAACGTGTGGACTTGAGCAGTGTGGCTACAGAACCCGTGCCGTGGCATGTGAGTCACAGCTAATTGGCAGCTTTGTATCTCTGAGAATTCTTCCCACACCTCTCCAACAGCCTCAAGTCACTGTGAAACCTCTGCAAATATTATGGAAATTTACAGCCAAGGATTGTCAGCTGTATTATTTTCTCAAATTAAAAAAAAAAAAATACATCCCATCATCTCAAAGGAAAGTGTGACCTCTGCTGGAAACTTCTTGGGAACTGATCATTACCAAGAGTGCAGAATGGAAAAGGAAAGAGGAAGAAGAAAAGGAAAAAGAAGAGAAGGAGGAGGGAGGGGAAGGGAAAGCACAACGAATGGAAGGAGGGAGAAAAGGAAGGAAGAAATACTAAGGAAAGGGGAAAAAAAGCCCCAATGCCAGCCTGGAGCTCCTCATTCTACAAAATGCCACGCATAGTCAGCCTGTCTGACTAACTCTTGCCCCTATGGCCTCTGTGTGTAATGATCCCTGAGACTGGCAAGGGTGAGACCGGTTTGTACTTACTCCTGGAAAGCAGCACTTGCTAAGAAAATCTTCAACTTCCCCTGGTTACTATCTTCAAATGTTTTTTCAAGTAACGTTATTTTATGACTGGATCTTAGAGTTTGGAGATGTAATCAAGATACACAGCGTTTGTGTCAAACATAGTGCTAAGTCATTTAAATTCCTTGTTACCACTCCTGACCACAAGAGATTGGTGACACAGAACTTAAGCAATTTAGCAGAATATTTAAGGGTTAGAGTGGCTTTGCTTAGAGAAATACAGTCTTCTTACACTCCCTGCCTTGTGTGTTCCCCATTGGGAAGTTGCTGGAGATTTACATTACAGAGAACATGGATTCTTGAAACACTTTTGAGCAGCACATGGCCTTAACCTTGAACAGGGAGGTATCACAATTCTGGGAGTCTGTAGAATTTTACACTCAGTTCTTTAACATCTGCTACTGCGGAGAGACTGGCACCAAGAATATACCCACAAGAGCACTCTGAAAAAGGAGACAGAAGATGATATCAAAAAATGGAAAGATATACCTTGCTCCTGGGTAGGAAGAACCAATATTGTCAAAATGGCTATACTCCCAAAACTACTCTACACATTCAATGCAATCCCAACAGCATATTTCACAGATCTAGAGAAAAAAAACCAAACTTTCATCTGGAACCACAAAAGACCTAGAATAGCAAAAGCAGTTCTAAGCAACAGGGACATAGTGGGGGTATTACAACTCTGAACCTGAAACTATACTATGAAGCCACCGTGATAAAAACTGCATGGTACTGGCAAAGTAACAGACCCGAGGATAAATGGAGTAAACTAGAAGATCCAGAAACTACTCCAGATACACTCAGCTACCTCATCTTTGACAAAGGCGCCAAAAATCCTCAATGGAGAAAAGATAGCCTCTTTAACAAATGGTGCTGGAAAAACTGGGCTTTAACTTGCCAAAGACTAAAACTAGATCTAACTCTTTCACCGTGTACCAAGCTAAAATCAAAGTGGATAAGAGACCTAAATATTAAAACAGACACTCTAAACCTTCTGCAAAACAGGTTAGGTAAAACTCTTGAAGACATTGGCTTAGGGAAAGACTTCATGAACAAAACTTCTATAACACAGGAATCGGTGGAAGAAATCAACAAATGGGACCTCATTCTTTTAAAAAGCTTCTGCACAGCAAAGGAAACCACCGACAGAGCAAAAAGGCAACCAACAATGTGGGAAAAAATCTTTACCAGCTGTTCCTCAGACAAAGGGCTACTATCTAGAATATATAAAGATCTCAAAAAAATCAGCCCACCCAAATTTAAAGACCCAATTCAAAAATGGGCATCTGAAATGAACAGATATTTTTCAGAGAAAGAAGTAAGAGCAGCTAAGAAGCATATGAAGAAATGCTCAACATCATTAGTCATTCGAGAGATGCAAACGAAAACAACACTGAGATTTCATCTCACTCCACATAGAATGGCTGCCATTTCAGAATTAGCCAGCAGCAAATGTTGGCGAGGCTGCAGAGAAGAGGGAACCCTTCTCCACTGTTGGTGGGACTGTAGACTCATACAACCCCTGTGGAGATCAGTTTGGAGATTCCTCAAAAAGCTAAGATTGGAGGTCTCATTTGACCCGGCCATTGCCCTGCTAGGTATATACACACAAGAATTAAAAGAGTCATATCACAGTGACATATGTGCACCCATGTTTATAGCAGCTCAATTTGTGAGTGCTACATCTTGGAAACAACCCAAGTGTCCATCAACTGGAGACTGGATAAAAAAGCTGTGGTTCTTCTACAGAATGGAGTATTACTCTGCCATAAAAAATGATAAGTTTGAATCATTTGTACTTAAATGGACATACCTTGAGGATATCCTCATAAGTGAAATAAATATGTCACAGATA
The DNA here is from genome assembly GCA_004026965.1 of Petromus typicus. Taxonomy (NCBI): domain Eukaryota; kingdom Metazoa; phylum Chordata; class Mammalia; order Rodentia; family Petromuridae; genus Petromus; species Petromus typicus. The sequence continues at coordinate 93,068 of PVIR01000744.1, read as the reverse complement.
GGTAAATATCGCATCTTTTCTCTGGTATGAGAAAATGAAGATATAAATGAGTCCTAGAATTGTATGTTATATATTGTGAAATAGAAAATACTCAAAGTAAAATAGAGTGAAGGGGGAAAATAATGATATTATAACAAAAAAGAAAGGAAACAAATTTTATGTATATAGGGGCATGGTAGAGTGGGTAGGGCTATGGGAAAAAATGAGAATTAAGTTGTGTCTTATACTGGAACAAATCCCCATTATGGAGTGCAATCATGATGCGTACATGTAATGTACCAATAAAGATTAAAAAAAAAAAATGAATATACCCACAAGAATCTTGAGTCTAAAACTTAGTAATGTGAATGTTCACAGACCTTGTATATATTCTACATTTTTGGTGTCTACGCAATCAACCTTGTAGTCCTTTGAATCACAGATATCAATTTTGGTTTTGTTTGCACCCACATTTTGATTAAAAAAGTGAGCAAAAACCAGAAAAATTATCATTGCAGATTAAAAGATCACAATTTAAATAGAAACTGTTATCTAACAATGTCAGTGACTTTAGCTTCAAATATTTATAAGGAGAACGTTTCTGTGATGTCAAAAGATACATAAAGTTAGGAGATATTTAATTGCTAAAATTAAGCAAAGAAGAATGGTATTGCAAATAGAAAATGAAATGTTGCCCACAGTTTAGAACAGGCATGGAGGGGCTGAACCCACACTTTTGAAAATAGAATTTCTTACCTAGCTGGACACCACAAGAGCTGGAGAGAAAGGTTCTAATGAGAATTCAATAGTGTTTCTCTTGCTTGGCTTCCTGGTCCCACTGAAACTGCTCCATAACTCCTCACATAATTCCTCACAACAGACCATCACTCTTCTCATCTTCCCAGACATCCAGGTGCTAGGCATGCTGGTCATTGCTCTTCAGGCTTTTTCCCCTGCCCCACAGTCTTCTGGGAAAGACTGGATTCTACTGTCCCAGATGTCTCTGTGGATAGCAGCAATCAGATCTCCCCATTTCTCTGTCCACAGCTAACTCCCTGTCTGGCCCTAGTCAGTTCGATTTGTTGATGCTGAAGAGCATGAAAACACTCAGGCTTAGTCTGAGAAGAGCCCTTAATAGGGAAGTGGTGTACAGCCAGGACCAGGCTGCTCATTCGTCACTACTTGACAACAGATGCAGCAGTTAGGGTCCAAAGAGAAGCAGGGACAAGGACCATGGACATCAGAGAGACAGAGAGAGTAACTGCATTTACTGACCTTCCATGCCCCAGCCTTTGTCTTTTGAAAATCCTGATCTTCCTTTCTTATCCCCAAGACTCCATCACTGCCATAGCCACCATCACCTTCACTGTCCAAACTAGCATGGCCTTCACCACTATCTCCATGTTACTTTCATCACCCTTACTGCCATCATCACCACTAGAACATCAGCTTTGTGACCCCATGACCTTGGCCACCACCTCCTTCACCAATGCACCATCCACTGTTCCCACTACAAACACCATTACTTGCCGTGATAGCCACCATCACCAAACATTCCAGAAATATCCACACCATTGCACCATGAGCAAATCATCTCTCTGGACTAAGCTATTGCTTGGAAACAGGGCTTTATATGTACTCAGGCTGTCCTTGAATGTACTATGTAGCCCTGGCTAGCCTCAAACTCAAGTCAATCCTCTTGCTTCAGCCTCCCAAGGGCTGGGATTGCAGGTGTGATACACCATACCCAGCAGAGGACTGAGGTAATTTGAGTGAGTTTATGACCTATATAAAGACAGACCATAGATGAGAAGGCTCTTTGTTTAGGATTTCTAAAAAGTTAAAGGTAAGTAAAAAAAATATTGAAGCCACTACAAAATGCATATAAAAGTAGATCATACAAAATATTAAATCTGATAAATTTTTATGCACATAATTAGTACTCTGGATGATCACAAATTTTTGATGAAGGGGCCACCATACATAAGAGCAAAACCATATTTTGTGTTTTCTTCCTTAGCATGTCTCTATATGCTGTGGTGTAGCAGAAACTACTTGGAATCGGGAATCAGGATTGGAGTAACTGTGGGCCTCCAGTTTCTGACCCACTGTCAGCCTCAGTTTCCTCTGCTACAAAATGGAGAAAATTAATATTTATGGGGCTAGTGTGTTAACAACATAATAACAACAACTATAGAGCCTTAGTAAGTGCTTCTCACTTGCCAGGTCCAGCCTCTGGCAAGAAATAAATGTAATCCAGTTGGGTATGTATATGTGTGTTGTGGGGGGAGTGTTTGTGCATGTGTGTGTGTGTGTGTGTGTGTGTGTGCATGTGTGTGTATGCATGTGTATTAAACTTTCATCTTTTACAGAGTCTAATCAATAATAATGCAATTACTGTTAATAACAAATAGACAACTAGGTTTGGTGAAGGGTATAGCACAGGAGATGGGAAATAGATTCTGCCACTGAATACATAACACCTCTTTACACAGAGAAGACTCAAACATAGAACCAAAAATGCCTGGCAGACTTTGGCTTGTGAGTTGCTTCTGACATCATAGAAAATTCCTCTTAAAACCAGTCCTTGAATTTCTAATTTTCTAACTGCTTCTGAGTTGTCACATACTTGGGAGACCAACAAGGGGTGATCAGAAAACATGGTGAATGTTTAAATAAAAGTTTTTATGACAGTAAAAGATACATTCCATTAATCATCCTCAGAATACTCACCCTGGCTTGGAACACACTTCTCCCATTCTCAGTGCTGCTTTCTGAAGCAGTTCTGGAAGTCCTCTTTTCTAAATGTCTTGATGTGATGTGATCAGTGAATTCTGCCAACTGCCATCCAACAGAATCACAGTCTAAATCATTACCGCATGTTCCCATCTACCTTATTCACCAGCTCTGATACTGCAGATGAACATGTGGTTCTTCTCCAAAATAAAAATAAATGGAAATGGTTTGATTTGGGATATGGAGGCAGCCACATCAGCACAAGTGAAAACACTTATGAAAAACAGCTGCTTCACAAAGTGGTGAGAAGGGTGAGACAAGTGTGTTCAAATCGAGGAGAAATATTTTGAAGGGGATTAATGGCAACATGTCTTAATGTAATATATTTTAAAAATTTAAACACATTGTATTTTTCAATCACATAGAAATGCAATGAAATTATCTCATATAAGAGACTGCAAATATATGCTATTGATTGAAGATTTAAGACTGTTGTTTGTAGAAAGATACAAATTAAGCAATGAAGTAATGAATGGCTTTCTCATTCCTAAAGTGGATTATAGGGAAATGGTAAGTTTAGCTTCATGATAAAAGTTGTTAGACTGAGAAAATCAAAAGCAGAAAATACAAACAGCTATCTTCTTAATATTAAAACAGAGTTTAACACTTTGTTCTTTAAAATGAGTAGAAGGGAAAACTGACACTGACATCACAGACCCCAGGGGGCAAGCTGAGAATAAACAGGATGGCCTAGTCTAAGAACCAGAGTCTTAATGACATAAGCATCTTTGCTCAAATCTGAGCAAAGAAGAGAAGTTTATGCATCCTCCTTGTTATAGCTAAAACCAACTCAAGAAGAAACAGTACTCACAGGTCCTCAAGAGGAAGACGAGAGGAAACTCAGAGAGCTCCACTTCCGGATATGGATCTTACATCAGTCAGTCCAACAAGCATTCGTTGAATGATCTCTAGATTTGGCTGAGGTCTCACTGCTCCTTTGTTATTGCCTGTTCAAGAGATAGTGACGCCTATTTCTTGGGCAACCAAACTCATACATATTGATCTGTCACTGTAAGTCAACATGTGATCTTTTCAAATTGTGAGTCCCTCAAGAAAGGACTCAATCTGTGATCCAGAAGAAGGTAGAAAATGAGCCAAAGTCAGAAAGAGAAGCTATCAGAAAGAGAAGCTAGTATGATGGAAGGTAACAGTATTGTACTCCTAACCAAACATATCCCCTGCGCCCAACTAAGACACCGGATATCCAAGTTTCTCTGGCTGCTAGGTACAGTCTTGTAATCAGGTGCTGACCCATGAGACAGAAGCTGGTGGGGAGATTCTGGCATATACCTTCTGGGATTTCAAAGTTTTTACACTTCTTTAAGTAAAAACTTCTTCCTGCTTTCTAGAATATTGATGTAACTTTTAGAGTTTTGACAGCCATTTTGGACTGTAGGGTCATCTTTAAGTGTGGCTGCTCTAAGCTAAGTAAGGGAGACAGAAGGAAACAAGAGAAAGACACAAATCCTGATAGTCTTAGATTTGTCATTACAGAAATGGTCCATCTAACTCTGAACAGCTTTTACATGACAGAATAAAGCCTAAGGTCTTGTAGACCCTGTTATTTTTATGTTCACTGTTTGTTGCAGCTAAGCCTACAGGCATGCCCCCTTCATCCTGTTTTGTTTTTTGGGGTTTTTTTTGTTGTTGTTGTTGTTGTTTTTACATAATACGCCTAAAGCACAACCACCAAGTTAAGACATTTATGGGAAAAAGGAAAATATAATGTTGAATGAAATAAATCAAACACACAAGCTTAAATACCATATATTATCGCTCATTTGAGTAAGACAAAGTACAAAGTAAAGGATGGATAGAATGAGATGAGGGGAGAGATTCCTTATAAATGGGAAGGGGTCCAAGAAAACATGAGTGGAAATAAGTAGAATAAAGATATACCATATAGAGAAAACTAATAACCTCAAGGAGTGTGAATGCTACATTCCACAAACATGAGCTAGGATTAATAATATCAACAAGAATGAGAAGGAGGGCCAAGGATTTAGCTCAGTGGTTCTGGCATCTGCCTTGCAAGCACCAGGGCCTGGGTTTGATCCCTGGTAACCACATACAACAATGTCTGGCATGGAAACTCACACCTACCAGTAGTCAGTACCACATACCACAGTGCTGGGTGTGGTGGCTCACGCCTGTAATCCCAACATTTGGGAGGCAAAGGCAGGAGGATTGTTGTGAGCTCAAGGCTGAGCTCAGGGCCAGTTTGAACCACAAAAGCAAGACCCTATCTCAAAAAAATAAAATAAAATAAAAATAAAAAAGAAAGGGCCAGGGAGTTAGTTCAGTGGTTCCAGCGCCTGTCTTGCAAGCGCAAGGACCTGGGTTCAATCCCCAGTTACCACATAACATATTGGGCGTGGAGACTTACCCCAGCAGCAACCAGTACCACATACCACAGTGCCGGGCGTGGTGGCTCACGCCTGTAATCCCAGCACTCGGGAGGCAGAGGCAGGAGGATTGCTGTGATGTGAGTTGAAGGCTGAGCTCAGGGCCAGCCTGAACCACAAAGCGAGACCCTGTCTCAAAAAAACCTAAAAAAAAAAAAAAAAGAGAGAAGGAAAGAAAAAAGAATGAGAAGGAGAATTAGAGGAGGAGGGAAGGAGGCAGGGGATTAAAAAAAAAAGCTGTATTATATACATGTACTCATTCCCAAAAATGATTATAAATTGCATGTACTGCAGATAGGTACTAATAAAAATAGATACATTAAAATAATAAATAAACAAATAAGTAATGTCACCATCCAGTTAGCTGAGATGGCCTTTCACCTGTTAGGGCCCAGGTCAGTCTTGACCCGTCCACCCTTCTCTTTTTCCATCCTCCTCTGTGTCACCGTGCCATGCTGTATGCCCTGACATCTCACCACAGCATGTTTGACATTTTCGAAGTTCCTCTTCCTGGATGCGGATCCTGAGCCTTAATTCAGATTTGTCTTCCCAGCCCCTAACATGGGCCTGAAATATAGTTGCCGGTAGCTTCTTGGTAAAGATTTATAGAACTCACTGATCTTATCCACAGCTGTTTCCCAGTGATGTTTTGGGACTTTTTGAGTCACTTTAGAATCAAAGATAAAATGCTCTTTGCATTAAAAAAAAAAAGTAGAAACAAATGGTTTGTTATGGTTTTTGTTTGTTTGTTCATTTTTAAAGTGAAGCACAAAGTAAAGACTCCCCCATCAGGGTGTTGTTCCTGCTTCAGGTAGATCCCGGCCCTGGTTGGTACTGGCTTCATGTCAGGCTCTGTAGATCACAGCAGTAATTAAACGCAGCCCCCAGAGAGTGTGGAACTGATCACTAAAATAGCTCCAGTCTTCATGGCAAGCATCAAAAATGTTTGTTTACAGACAGCTGACGGGCTGCTAATTAGCTCCTGACACCCTGCCACAACACTCATTCATGTCCTACGCTGGTCCTGACAGCTGTGAAGTGTGTACCTGTCACCCGGCTCACCGAGTAGCAATTTCCCCCCTGTTGGGGTCCCCAACCCTGCTCCCCTTTGAGTGACAGGGATCAGGCCATTCTTCACTCCTGGCAGCCTAGCCCTCAGACCACCTAATCCATTTTTACAGTAATCCCTTCAGCTAATGAACACTGTGCTCACTGGCTGCAGGTTCCAAATAATTGCTGTGTGATTGTATATCACAGTCCCTGGCAGCTCATTATGGAAGGGAAAAGCCCTCAGGATCTGGGCGAGTCCAACTCGAAGCAACTGTTTTATTTTAATTGACATGTTGAGGACTCCTGACCCACAAACTCTATTTTTCTCTATTTAGGGTTATAATTCTCTATTCAGTCAATTTATAATCTCACTGAAGTTAACATCCTGCCTCCTATTAGGTAGTGGTTGATCTAAGAAAGACAAATTGAAATCCCCCTGTTTCCTAAGGAAGGGGTAGGGTGGGAGCTAGTGATATCTCATCTCCACATTCAGAATGCACTGAGTGAGCATTTTGGCTTCTTGTAGCAAGTGGACTCTGAGGCCCCTTAGAAATAGTCTCATTTCCCTGCTTTTAGTCTCATTTCCCTGAACATGATAAAACTGTACCCTGGTCCAGTGCTTGGAGAATTTTAGAGTCTAAGCATTCTCTTTGGCCTTGTTCTTATTCTGTCTTCTTCCTTTTAAGTTTATGAACATCTAACAAATATTTACTGAGTGCCTGTTATGGGATAGATGGTGATTTGAGCCTGGGGCTACAGCGGGGGGGTGCACAGGGCACTCAGTCAGAGCGGGAGACAGGGAATGGCAACCAGGGGAGCCGGAAGGACGGGATGAGAGTGAGACGGGTGTGTGCTCCTGCACACGCGGTGCTGGGAGTGTCACTCTTGGCTCCTCAGGAGCAAGCAGGACACCTGAAAAGATTTAGTCATATATCTTCTGAATGTGGGAACTGCTTAAGGAACTATGAGGGATTCTGGGCTGTCCAGTGACTGACCACAGCGGGAAGCCATCACTGCCTGGGCTGAAAGGAGTCAAGCAGAGAATGAAATCCACAGAGGCATTTGAGAGCCCAGAAGAGGGACACCAAGACTGAGAACAGGAATACCAATGAAGTCCACACATTAAATATTTTCAAGGGACAGATCAAGTTAGCAAATTGTTCAGTACCATTTGTTCTATTCTTCTACCTTGATAAGTTTATCTTCATAATGACAATATTGGAAAATATATGTAAATTAATTGTTGCATGTGTCTTGTGAGAGTTGTCAGAATCAAAATAAAGTCACTATGGACAACGCCTACCGAGGTGGATGAACTAACTAGGAAAACCCTGCTGAACTGAATTAGTGTGGTCTGGGTGTGGAAGAGGACTGTTGCCAATGGCATAAAAAGGGAACCAGAGGGGAAGCTCACTTGCTGTTGATTTCCTACGAGAAGCCCACCATGGGTGGGTTTCCCGATGTGTACTTGGCTGCTCTCTCAGTTTGGCTCCTCACTGTCACTGGGAAGGGCTGCTGGCTCATCAGGGGAGCTCTGATCTTTCCTATGAGCATGACTTCCGGGATCCAGGATAGATCCCTCAGCCTGGAGATAAGGATCCTTCACCCAGCCAGCGTAGGCTTTCAGGCTTCTGTCACTAGCTTTAGCATTTGCCCAATACGGAAAAGCATGAGATATTGCCATGGGCTCTAGGCCACTGGCTGGAGTCACTGAGGACACTGCCTTGGACTCTGGGTCTTTAGCTGGACTTCTGCAGGGCACTGCTGTGGGATCAAGGCTCTTGGCTGGATCCTCGGATCTCTAATGACTGGCTAGATCTCCTGCACTCCTCTGCATTTGACTTTTTGGGTGAATTTTATAAAGCAACCCTAAATAGTAGGTGCCCTATATTAAATCTATACCCTTGAAAATCCTGACTACAATACTTACAAAAAATGAAAAAATACAATAGTAATTTCAAAAGAAAACTAGTCTGAAAGAGGAGCTCTCATATGTGCAAACATGATAACAAAAACTATTACAAAGGAGTTTATTAGAACTGTGGCCTGGTACACAGGCTGCCTCTAGGATGTCTCCCTAGTCACTCTTCATGCAACCTCAGACTGGTGCCACCTTTGTTTTTAATTCTTGTGGACAAGAATTATTGCATCAAACAATTTATGCAATTTTTCTCATTTTTCACTTGAAAACGTACCTTTTCCTCAACCTTCTTAAATACACGATTAGTTTCCTATGACCGTGTGTTCCATAGCATTGCCACTCTCAAATTAGTTTGTAAACTTCTAGCAACTTTACTTAGGTTAACAGTCTGAAAGGGCAGAACATACCAAAGACTATGGAGTGAATTAACATTACACATCTCTGAGTCTCCTTTGATAGGACAGCAACATTTGGATGAGTCATAAAACATATGACCCATCAATCTATGTAATTAATCTGTAACCTGTATTTTTGTATGCCTTACTGTCAGCCAAATCACAAATGAGGCTGCAAAGTGAAAGTTTTTAACATAATTTATATTCTACTGCTGACGATGACAAAGCAGACATTTCCTGAGTTGTTGTATTTCTTTAGTTCTGAAGTTGTAGTTCTTGTGTTCATTTGTTGAATCCATTCTGGAGGAATCTTGGTCTGCTGAAGAAGCATCAATTATGATTGCCAGTAAAAGTCTTAAACAGCACTCAGATTCAATAATGAATCAAAACTGTGACATAGTATGTTCAAAAACGGAGATGGCTTCTCACATAATAAATTATTATCTCTTAAATTATTATCGCAATTTGTCATATAAATCATTCTTCCTTATTAACCAACTTTATTCTTCTAAAGTGATATGTAAATCTATACAATATTAGTTTTTCTTTTCTCACTCTAAGTTTTCGATGTCAGAATGTTATCAAGAAAATAAAAAATTGTAGAATGATATTTAATTCTTTTTTTTTTTTTTTTTTTTTTAGGTTGTTGAGATAGGATTTTGCTTTTGTAGGTCAGGCTGGTCTTGAACTCTTTATGTAGCCCAGGCCAGCCTTGAACTCAAGGCAATCCTCTTGCCTCTGCCCCCTCAGTGTTGAGATTATAGGCATGAGCTACCACATCCGGCACTGTTGTATGTGGTACTGAGGATTGAACTCGGGACCTGTGCTTGCCAGGCAGATGCCAGAACCACTGAGCTAAATCCCCAGCCCTCAATTCTCTCTTTGAGGTGAGTTTTATTGGCAGTAGTTAATTTTAAGATGATGATGATTAGCGTTATCATTAGTATTTTTGCAGTGCTAAGTATGGAGCCCAGGGCCAGATACTTGGTAGTCAAGTGCTCTACCACTGAGCTATATCTCCAGCCCAGTTTCAGGATTATTTCACACAGTCATCTTTATAGTCATACAAAACTTTTACTTTTTGTTCTAATTCTCTGCGGTGTTTTTTGGAGTGCAACTTCAATGACAATTTTTATATGTAATTCTTGTCTCTATAAGTCTTTTCCTTCTAAAAATTTTTTAAAAGTTGTTAAGCCTTTAAAAAACAAAATTAGCCAAACTATGATCCACTTTAATTTTTCGTTTTGATTTTGTCAACATTATTAGCAGCAAGAAACCATTTATAACAAATAAGTAGTAATCATGAATTCAAGATTAATTATACTTCTCACAAAAGACCAGGACACCTGGAGTTACTCTTCACACTCTGATATATCTCTTATTATTATGGGTTGGCTCCATAATGTCCTTCAAAGTACAGCTGATGGTCTTTCCAGGGTGACTGGATCACGAAGGCTCTAACTTCCTCTGCGGTTACCCCGTCAATGCAGTCATGATGTGACAGGAGTGCTGGGATGTGACAGAAACAGGAGAGGGAGTGAGACTGTGGATACTGTCTGTGGTTCTGACGCCTTCTTCCCTGACTTTTCTCACTCTCTGCTTCTCAGCTATAATGAGATAAACAACTTTGTTCTCCCGTGTCCTTCCGCCCAGAAGCTCTACCTCACCTCAAGCCCATAGTAATGGAACCAGCCCACCATAGACTAAAGCCTAGGAAACCATAAAGCAGAATAAATCTCCCTTCTTTAAAGTTGATTTATGTCACGGTGACAAAAGGCTGATTAATCCTCTGACTTTGTCTAATCAAGCCCCAGTTCTTCCACAGTATCAATTCAATATCCCATTTGTGTCTGAGACAGCTGCAAAGTAAAATTTGACATGCTTTTCACTGAAACGTTCCATGGTGGGCAGAAGCAGAAAACACCATTTAAGATTTTGGTATCAAAGAACGGTTTGGCTTTGGTAAAGCTGAGGCCCACTATCTTGAAGAACAAACAAGCTGCTCCTGCCTGACACGAGCGACACAGTGGAATCATGAACAGGAACTCAAAGAGAAGCAGGAAGTTACTGTCTTTCCTTTTTCCCTAGAGCTTCTGTCATTCAAGTCTTCCTGCTCCCACAAAGCAAGTCAATCCCTGGCTTCTTGGAGCACAACATACGCAAGTCCAGATGACATTTGGATGGAGTTGCCTTTGGCTATGAGGATACAGAGAAGCAACGTGGGGGTAGAGATGTATTCTCTGGGACCTGAAGGGTGGTCATCCTGGAGGTGTGAAAACATTAGGAGAAAAACCTTTTCCTTCTACTCGTCCATACTCTGAGGCTGGGGATTGCAAATCAAGCCAATAAAAGACAGATTAACAAGAGAAGGAAACAGTTTTCATTACAATTGTGGTACTCCAGGGAAGTTGCAAAGAAAAATGTGGCTTTTGGTGGCAGCCAAATGACTGAACCTTGCATACCTTCTTAGACCACACAGCGGAAAGTGAGGTTTTTTCTGAGCAGGGAAAGGAAGTCAGGCAGGTGAGGGAGAAAGGGCTTGTAGTGACAAGAGCTTCTCAGGTAGTTAAGAGGTGCCTTCCTTCCTGATTTGGAGACACTTTTACAAAAGGAAATTTTCTTTATAAATGTAAATTTTCTTGATGAGAAGAAAATTTATACTCTATTTTAGGCAGCTGGGGGTGGTATGAAGCTTTTCATGTGTTTACTAGCTCTCAATTGCCTTTAGATCCACCAAACAGGCAAATTGGGGGTAGCATACAAGAGGCAAAATTCCCCTGAGTGCCTTGATGTTTATGTGCAGACACATTTGCACCACGTGGGACTGTCTGGCCCTGCCCTGGTCCGACTTACCCAGTGTGTATTTGGTACAGTAGTGGCTATAACCAGAGGTCTGCCCCACAACAGCATGTGAAGGAAAGGGAAAGGAACCGATCTTCGCTCAGCCTTGTAATCTCTCACCTGGGCCTGGAAGCAGGCGGAGAGGCAATTTGTGGAGGTGAGCTCCAGGTCACAGCGAGGCAGACCAGCAGATGCGGGGGAGATGGTGCAAAGGGATCAGCCTGTGACCCTCCTGCATCTCGGATACAGCGCTCTGACTTTCCCAAAAGCAAGTTTGCATTTCCTCAGTTTAGGAAACTGTGAGGATGGATTTTTACTTCAAGGAACTTTCAAAGAGGTCCATATTTTTGACTAAATTCTTGCACTAATCCTGACACAAAAAAAACAAAAAATCAAAAGGACTTCACCCATCCTGAAGCTCTTTGTCACCAAACCAAAGCTCAGTTGCGATCTGACCACCCTGGGAAACTAGAATTCGAGAGATGGCAACTTCAGCTGGCTTCCGGATGAAGTTCCATCTCCCTTAATCCTTGTACAAGAAAGTGACCTGATGTAGACAAGCCAGCTATTTTTCTATTGTTCTGTGTCTTCCCCACCTTACCAGTGAGATAGGAAGTTAGAGGGGACAAACTGGCTGAGCCAGAGGGAGTGACCTGTCACTCAGAGACCCAGCTGTGCCCACACAGCTGAACCTGGGACTACGCCCTGAACCTGGGACCAATCAGAAAGAGCTATCTTCAATTCTTCATTTACATCTGGCTAGAAACCAAGCGGGCTTCTCATAGGACAGCCTAGACCTGACTTCAGACTGAGCAATAGGAGACACAAAAGACTTCTGCTATTAACCATTTCTTTTTCTACTTTTAATAAATAGAAATCATCAAGACCTTTGCTGTGTATTTGTTCATTTCTTTATTCAGGAAACCAAGAGCCAGGAAAGAAATTCTTCAGAATCCCAAAAGCCAGCAACATAAGGAAAATAGCATTGAAAACATGCTGTTTCTTTCTGCTTTTTTTTACCCATTCTGTGTCTGTACACCAATCCCCTCTGCTTGGCCCACTAGAGCCCTGTTCTGGCTCATGGATACAGTAGATACTGAGTCATCTCTAGAGCCATCCTAGAATGAATGGCTGATTCTAGAATAGAAAAGAAAGCCAATTAAGATCAATTAAATTTTTTGTGATTTTTATCCTTAGATCAAGACAAATTAAAAGTGTGCTTTACTTTTAGGACTCTCAGGGTGAGTGGGTCCTGAGAGGGAGAAGGCCAGAGTAGGAGTCAGGAGCGATAGAAGTTCTGTTCTTTGTGTGGCCCAGGTGGCCCCTGTTCATGGACTTCCAGTAGAAAACTGCTCAAAGTTCTGGAAAATAAAAATTGCAAAGAGTTATCCCAGTACATAACACCTCAGATACAGAGGTGCGAAGGACTAGAGTCTTCTCACAGAACGTACCTTTTTGGAAAGGAAATTGAAGTCTTTTATTTTTTATTAATTCTGTAAATTGTACACATTTTGCAAGGTCAGGTTGCAGCCCACATTGATCTGTTCTTTGCCCCATTTCCTATTTCATTTAAAGATAATAATACTTGACATGCTGCTCTGGGTTTTCCAGGCTGCTTGGGAAGGTGGGGTTGACATTGCTGTCTAAACCTCTCACTTGTCATGTGTTGAACAAACCACTGTGCAATCAGAGAAAGTAACAGACAGAAACACAAGAGAAGATCAGGGAGAAGCTGCTTCTGTGGTTTCATTTTGGGGTGTTATTTTCAGAGCCTAACTGATACAAAGGGATAGAACCATCCAGACCTTCGCAGTTCACTATAGTAGCCACTAGCTGCCTGTGGCTATTTAAACTTACATTTAAATTAGTTAAAATGACAGTGAAATTCTCTCCCTCCATCACCTTAGTCACTTTTCTATGAAAAAAAAAAATGCCCTCAGTGACCTACCCTGTGTCTCCCGTTCAGTGAAGACCCACCCAGTCGTTCCCATTTGGCAGATAGCTGGCCAGGGCCTGGAAGTAGACCAGGGGTACATACTTCTGGTCTACCCTTGGCAAGTAGACAGTTTCAGGAAACTATTCCGTCTGCAGGTCCTTATTAAGAGCCTAATATAGGTTGGCAATTGTGACCAATGATCAATGGGGAAAATTTCCCCTGAATATCACAGTCTGACAGAGACACAGGATCCCACTCTATCAAAATCACATGTACCCAGGCCCCTGAAAAAGAACAACCTGAGGTTCTTAGAGTCACAGGTGGCATCTCCCTCCTCAGTGTTACAGATCTCAGCCAGAACAGCTATTAGCTCAGCTGTCAAGGATCGATTGTGTTTCCCCCAAACTCATGTGCTGAAATCTTAACCTCACCATCCTCTGTTCCCCAAACCAGGCCTCAGAAAGCCACATGGGCCAGACACTGGCCCCAGGCAGCATAAATAAAATCCTCACAAAATTTCTGGGTCACCTCATCTGTCCTTATATACCTTCCCTTGGGCCATGGGCTTTGGAGTTACGAAGATTCCATGGTGAGGTGCAGTTCTCTGAAGGACTCTGCTTTCTGGAGCACAAGGTCAGCTGTGATGTTTTGCCCAGTGGACTCCAAGCTCTGCTCTGCCCATCTGTGCAGTGATACAGGCCAGACCTGACCAGTATCTGAGGCACTCTCCCGGAACTCAGCGGATTGTCTGGCTTATTTCTCCTCCTTCTGCCATTGATTCCTTACTGTCTCAAAGTCCTTGTTGCTTGGCTCCCAGTCCTTCAATCTTGCCCTAATACATGGACAGCTCACACAGGATACCCACCTCCAGGAGGATTCCTTGGAGAAAGAAAGCCAAGTCACTCGCCTCTCAGGGGCCATGGGGTGACCCCACTGACTCAACTTTCAAACCCCTGGGGAAGAGTCATCTTTCAGCATGTTGCTGTGGCTGATGTCTAGATGTCCCCTCCAAGTCATACACTCCTGATCGGGGCTTTGGGGAGTGATGGGATCATGGGTGTGATACTGGATTATGGGGTGTGATACTAGATTAGCCCACTGATTGGTTAACATAGTCCTAGGTGTAATTGAATGAATTTACTAAAGAAAGAAGACCCACTTAGGCGTGAGTAGCACCAAGCAATAGGCCTCTATCCTGAATGGAATAAAAAAGGAAAGCAGGAGTGGGGCTGCTGCCCCCTGCCGGCCATGAGGTGTACTGTTTCTCCTCTTCCACTGTTCTGTCCCCGCCTTGGAGCCAGCAGCCTATGGATCGCAAACTCTACACACTGTTGAATTAAAATAACCCTTTCCTCTTTAACTTGGAATGCTGGATATTTGTCCCAAGAAGGTGAGAGTAACTAAGATACCCATTGAGTCCCAACTCCTGCTTGGGTGCTGGAAGAGCACAGGTGGCCTGTGATCTGTGGCTGGGTGGGGGACAGACTGATGAGAAAATGAAAGAGAGATCAAAGGCTGAGTGCACCCCATGAGTTTGATAACCTGTCAAATGCATGGTGTCTGGTCTTCAAACCAAGTTCGTACCATACAGAGAAAAGGCCAGTGGAGCTGTTCAGAGGGCATTTCTTTCCCTAGAGATGACACAAATTTGGCCTTTCAGGTTGCCAAAGGCCCAAGGCCTATGATCCCTGTGATCCTTAGTGGGGCACAGGCACACTGCACTTCTAGGACAGTCTTGGGAGATGCGCTTTGTGGTAACTATCCTCAGCTCTGTGATAGATGTTAAAAACCACCACAGACAAAGCGCATGTGGTTCTCAGAGCCAGAGGCCCTCACACCTCCTCCTCTCATCCTAGAGGAAATCACTTGGGCTTCCCCTGTGAGGTCTGCAAGTGGATCCAGCCTCCTGCATCTCTGAGCAATGTAGGGAGAGTACTCCCAGAGAATGCCAAAGAAGAGGCAAACTGTCCCTCAGTGATCGGGAAAGTGGTCAGGGGAGTTACAGAGGCAGCCAGGGGCACAGACACAGGGTCCTGGGAACAACCCGCTGAGGCCTCAAGCTCATGCATCTTCTCTCATCAACACACTGTCGCTCTTGTCCCAGAAGCCCCCGAGGACAAGCACAGGTGGCGAAGAGGGGCCGAGGGGGCAGGATGCATCGCCCTGCAGGCAAGGTGAACACTGTCCCGGGAGAGGAGGATTAATCTTCCTGAAGACACCAGCCACTTACCCCAGAAAGTAAACAGGAAAGACAGACTTCTCCGCTGAGAATCACTATCCTTTGGCAAAGTATCAGATAGCTTAGAGTCAGCCCTGTAGGGGTTCCCTATGATCCCTGTGGCCCCTTAATCCTGGCTTTCCATCAAATGCAAATATAACATACATGTGTGGATGCACACACATGCATGTACACACACCTGAGCATGTGCAAATGCAGCAGCTGTCCCTACATAAATGTCTCACCCTATGGCTATCACTCAGGGACATTTTCCTCCAGGCGATACTTGGCAATGTCTATTGACATTTTGGGTTATTATAGTTGGAGGGGTTGGAACTGCTCCTGGCCTCTAGTGGGTAGGGGTCAGGAATGCTGCTCAGCTTCCTAAAACACACAAGACAGTCCTACAACAAAGAATTATCCACATCATATAAAATGTACCAATAAAGAATTCAATAAGAATGCAAAAGAAATAAAAAATAAAAAGATTACCCAGCTCTCAAAGTCAATAGTGCCAAGGTTTAGAGCTGTGCTCTAAAATTATGGATCAATCTACACATTTTGTGTTAAAAGACATTGGAATTTCTGGTCAGCTTCCTTTGTTACCACTTGGAGACTCTGTCAACCAGCAGATGGTAGAAGCCATCAGCTTACAAAGTCATTTGTGGAAGGCTGCATGTTTCAATTTTTTATGAAGCAGCTCCACTTTCCCAATATCTTTGTCACAAGATGCTGCAGGGACACACACACACACACACACACACACACACACACACACACGTTATCTCTTTAGAATGCACAGCCTATCATATTTTTCTCAGTGTGAACTCTTAGCCACATTCACTTTGGGCTTAAACATTTGGTGCAACATAAGTATGCTGGAAAACACCTGGGAAGCGGTGTTTGAGGATGGAGCTCCTTTGCCCTCACGGGCAGAGTGAAAATGGGAATCTGAAGTCCATTTTCTCTTTGCCTGGCATTCAGAACCTTTTCTTCTGCTTGAGAGGCTCAAACTTTAGAAGAGGAATAATGATAAAAGGTCAACTGCTATGTCATTTGGCAAATAGAAAATTTTGTTTTTTCACTAATTTAAACCCATTTTTTACTGGAATTGTGCCTCGCTGTCAAGGAGAGTCTCATGGGAATCTTGTAATTCTTAGTACAAATGAAAGACATCAAGCAGTTTTCTACAATGAAAAATATTGTCTGCCTTCTGATTTGGGGAGTATTCCTCACCTACATTCAGCCAAAATCCTCAGAAAAACAAATATGAAGGGAGTGATAATTATTTTGTAGAAATGACAGACATTTTTTAAAAGCACAAAACATCATCATTTCAGTTCAGCTCATTTCTGCTGCCTGGCAGTGTGGATGGCTATCGGAGCACAACTGCACCGAGCGGCTTGGTGGTGGCATTTTTCTATTAAAAGAGGACAGAAAGGAGCCTCTACACTTTCCTACTTTTATTCTGTCTTTTTGCTACTAAGCTTTCCAAATTCTCCAAAGAGCTTCTCCACTGTTAGTAGTGGGGAAACGCTGATGAAGATGTCGTGCTAAGAGAGGTTCCTGGACACTTGCCAGAAACGGCATTTCTGAGTCAGAGCCCGACTCCATCCCTGGGCATTTTTTTTGGAAGATGGAAGCTGCAAAGCAGGTACCTGAGGACACTCCCTTTGTACCATGAGCAATGGGCACAGGTAAAGCAGCCATCAGGACGAAGCAGGTGAAAGGGCTGGGATGCAAGGGAGGATGATCTAACTTTACTTCAGAAGGAATCTGGACTGTCGTCCTTGGAGTTGAAGGCTTCCTGACAATGGGCTGTCCAGGCCTCAAGTTCAGAAAGTATAAAGTGCAAGAAATCTATGGGTCTGCCCACAGCAGACATTTAGTAAGAATCGGACCCAACAGGAGCCCAGGGACACACCTGACAGATCTGCACCCAAGCAGAGCACCTCTGAGACCCAAGCATGCATCTCCTTCCCTCTCTGCAGTCCCAACAGCCTTTCTGACAGTTGCGATCCTAAACAGCAGCTCTTCAGTTTGTTTTAAAGTACTGCTCGGTTCACGAGGTCATAGCTCCCAGGTGTGTGCAGTAATTCTACAGTGTTAAAAATCTGATTGTTGTTAATAAAAGAGAAACAGATTTCACCCTGTCTTACTTTGCACCTGCCAGATACTTTTTATTCACACCACAGCTCCACAAAAATGAAGATCTTTACCTTGAAAAGCATGCGATTTCAGGTGTTAGTGTCTCTTCCCCCTGATGATGTATTAGCTGTGACAGTCTTCAGTGTGGGGGAAAATGTTTTTCTAAATGTCTTCTTTCTGTTCATTGGCCAGAGGAATAGCAGATTATTTCATAAAGATTAGGAATAAGGAATGACAAGAAATCATTGGAAGCAAGAGGGACTATTTTCATTTCATGAAGTCCACAATGCACATCGCATAGATAGACCCATTTCTTGCTGAAGTCTACTTGGTAAAGGCCAGCGGGAGCAGCTGCAGCCCTCCCGGTGCTGGCTGGGTGTTGTTCTTGTGCTTGTGTAAGACAAATGAAGATGGATGGGGTGGGGTTGGCAGCTGCCCCCTGTCAGCGTGATTTAAAGTCTGACAATGTGGCCTTTCACCAGCAGCCAGGTAAATCAAAAGGCCCAGGTCGATAAGGACATGGAGGCGATTGTCTGGTCCTCCTTCCAGAAGCTATTTGTCTCTTAACTGCAGCTTTCCATCAGATCCCAGGTAGGAGCCATTGATTAGCACAGCTTTAAGCTGGGTTTATGTTACAGACTGTACTGTAGAAATAAAACTTTATTCCTGGGAAACTCAGCTGGAGAACATTTTTCCCTCCTTCCTACCAGCTCAACAGGCTGGTCATCGGCAAGTTGACAGCCCACGTGTTACCTGGCACACATCTTCAAACAGAGAGGCAGTCTCATGACAGAGCCAGGGGCCGGGTCTTTAACTTAGAAAGGTTTATTCAACTTAGAAAAATGGCACATGGGAAAGAAACACAAAGCTCACAAAGATCCCCAAGCCTGAGAGTCTACTTCACTTAGTGTTTGTTGCCACATGCAGTGTAGGTGGACACAGAGTTCTGAGAAGCAGATGGGAAAGGGCTTCACAAAAGTATCTGACAGCCACTGGAAGTGAACTATCCTCCAATTCTCCACTGGGGATTAGGGATGTGCCTTCTGAAGCAGCAGCATCGCAACTGAGAGCCCTCCACCACCGGGCCACCTTCTGTAAGCCAGGCCGACTTGCACAGAGCCTGTGAGCGCATCTGGGAAGAGTGAAGGCAGCTACTGACAGCTCTGCAGAAACACAGCTCAGGATGTTGCCTGTTACCGAACGGCACCCAGCTCACCCTTTGAAAGCTCTCCTGTACCTATTAGTCTCAATCAGCCATGTCCCTGACTTTGGGGCCAGCTGAGCCCCTGGGGCTGGTTGGGTTCATATCCTTGGAGGAGAGGAAAGAAAAAGCACTGAATTTCCTTGGGGGTGTTTGCCAAAGGTAGAGTTTGGACCAGGCTATGGGGGAAGCAGGTGACGGCAACTTAGATCCTGGCTTTCAGTCCAAGGGAGGGTCCTCCGGAGAAGGCAGCTCTGCAGGGTCCATGAAGTGGACACACATGACATACAGATGTTTGGGAGAGCAGCGAGAATGAGTGAGGTGTCAGAAGAGAAACAGCACAGCCATGCGTGTGGCTGCTGGCATCCCTCCTCAGTCACTCTTCCCATATCCTTCCCTGCACATTGCTGTCCCAGCTCTTGAACCTTCTGTGAGCTACCTGGTTGCTCCTTCACTCCACTCGTAGCCAGCCATATGAACTTGTGCACGTCCCTGCACATCCCCAGGCCTCAGTTTCCCCAAGTGGGAAATGGGATAATCATGAAACCTACTTCCCACAGAAGGATCAACAGTATGTATAAAATGCTTAGAAGAATGTTGGTGCCAAGTGCTTATTTCAGTCTGTTTTCTGTTGCTGTAACAGAATACCTGAGGCTGAGTAATGCATAAAAGAAAGAAATTTTTTTTGCCTCCAATTCTGGAAACTAGGAAACCCAAGATAGTGCTGATTCATCTGGTTAACAAATGGGTGGAGTCTTCTGCTGCTGCAGCTCATGGTGAAAAGAGGAATGGATGCGGTGTGGGCGAAAAGGCTCACATCAAAAGGGTAGAAGAGGGAAACCAGGAAGCTGAACTACCTACTCTCTCAATGACTCTCCCTCTCCTCCAGCTTCCCCTCTGCAAGGCAAAACTAATAGTGGCCTTGACTTCCCCACTGTGTTGTTCTGACTGTCCAGTGGCTGACCCAACACTAGGAAGATTGCTGCTTGCTGGAACAATAAAGCAGAAGTGAGGTGGGAAGCCGTGAGACTAGACTCTGGAGCGTCTTCAGTGTGGCCGAAGGGTCTGAGGGGAGACAGCAGGCATGGATGAGCACTGCCTCACGCCTCTGGATGAGCTCTGCGCTGGCACCACCTCCGCTCTGTAAACATCACCTCCTGTCCTTCCACAACAGCCCCCACAGCAGGGCCATGGTCTCCCTGGCACATGGAGGCTGGGATTCAGGAAGGCTGCCATACAGGTTGCCACCCAGTGAGTGCAGGGGCTGATGGGATGGAGAGAGGGAGCCAGACCTGAGTTCGACACGTGAGGTCGGGTAGTTCAGGGGTGAGAATCACCTGCAACTCTGGAGAGTGGAAAGTGTCAGCCCAGACCTGCAACACGATACCAAGGAGAGCTGAGAGTCTGCAGGGAAGTGAATCACCTACTTTGTTGACCTTTGAGGGAAAAACTGCTCCAGAGGGCAGACATGTCAACTTGCTCACTGGGCAGCACTTGTCATTGTCCTTTGGGGGATAACAGAAACTCGGACCAGGAAGGATGAGTCAGAGTCACACTGCAGATTCCAGGGAGAGTTTCAGAGAATACTTCCACTTTTATTAAGCCATGCACACACTTATAAAGTGAACAGCAGAAGAAATAAATGTACAGGTCAGTCACGGATTGGTTGAAGTGTGCAGAGAGGTGGAGAGTTGTGGATTGGTTGCATGGTTTTGGCCAAGGGAGCAGTCATGACAAAGCGGGCAGGGCTGAAGCCCACATGGCTTTAGGCCAGTTTTTATACATGGAGGTGGGTGTGTTTGTGCCTCTATTATTTTCTTTGTATGCTAGGAGACATATGTGTGGTGTATGTGACCCAGCCAAGCCTGGATTTTGCCTTTAAGCTCTGAGGTGCACTAAGCTATCAGCACAGTTCTTATCTAGAAGTGCAGATGCTGAAGGAGGTTATAGCCACAGATACAGAAATGCATGCACACTGCATGTACATACACACCACACACACACACACACACACACACACACACACACAGGGAGAGAGAGAGTAACAGTAATAGGTGGTTGGTGCCAACTAACTATTGTCCCCAACAAAAGTGTCTCTGACAATCCCCTGCACCCTGCTGGAAAGCAAGCTGTCTGCTGCAAGCTTTTCTGTGACAGTGTCATAAGTGACCTGGTCCATGGTGGGGGGAGGTGTATGCATCCACACTCCAGGTCACAAGCCCCCACTGCAGAAGGAAATTTCAAAGCAATTTACTGTACTATAGGCGGTGGTCTGCAGTCTACCTCAGGGCCAGCACTCCATGAAGGGACAGGGTGAAGCCAGCTGGGATCAGCCAGGCTCCATTTCCTGAGAGAGAAAGAGGGACTTGGTCCCAGGACACCCTACACATGCAACCCCAGAGGTCCCCCAAAACATTCTGCTGACTTCCAAAGCCACCGGGTCCTTCTGATTAACTTTTCCCACCATTTTTCTCTCCGAGTTCATGCTTTCCTTGATTATTTGACTATTTCTCATGCACAAGTAAGATCTTGTAATTGCACTCTGAAAACTATTCCAGGGTCCTGGGCTGGATTCCTTAGTTCACAACCAGGGCTTAGCACTCAGCCTGCACCGGTGCTGGTGATGCAGATATGTGGGAGAAAAAGAATCAGTTTTCAGGCCCCAAATCTATCTCAAGAAAAGACAGAGCCTCTGGCTTTCCACCTCGCTGAGGGCCTTCGAATTCCGGATGTCTTCTGAGGTGGAGGGCCAGCAGAGGAAGAGATTAGCAGGGCATTTGGGTCCCCATGGGGTCCTATTTGAAGAGTAAACAAGGGGAGATCTTTATCTTGCCCTGTGATTCCTGGACTTTGCTCTCAGTTTACCCAGTACTGAAACTGATCCTGAACCATCTCCACGCTTTATCTTTTCACAGCAGGAGAAGAAGCCTGGCCGGGAGCCTCTGCAGGGCCTGCCCAGGATATGCAGGGCTTTGAGGAAGGGATAGCGCCTTTCTTTTGCTGTCCTCTGCCTTCCCTGGGCCCGGATCTCCCTGGAAGTTTGACCTGAGAGCTGGTGGTGGGGCCTCCGTGGGATACCAGTGGGATTTCGCAGTTTCTCGACTTCACCCTCCCTGGATACTGCGTGCTCTTCCTGGCCCACTGCGCTCGTCCCGCGTCTTCCTCTGCTTCCATTCCAGGCTCAGGGCTCCCAAAGCTCAGCCAAGGTATGCGAACAGCTCCCGGCACTTTGGAAGCCAACTGTCCTCGCAGGCAGTCCCGGCCCTCCTTCAGGGCCCTCCAGGTGGCGCAGTCCCGCTCCACCCTGGACGCCTGGCACCTATGCTTGGTCAGTGCACTCCTCCACCCCTCTGAGCTGGTCAGTTCTGGTGCAGGCCCTCTTTCCCCACAAGACTCCAGCTCCCATCCATGTAGCCCCTCTGGGAGCCTTAGCTGTGCCGGGACCAGCGTACTCACAGCAGCCGGAAGAGCCACAGCCGATGCCTGCTCCTCCCCAACCATCCACAGCACTCTTGCCTTCAGAGCACCATGCACAGGAATCCAGCCTCAGCTTCTGCACTCTCATTTCTAGCTGCTTCCCTCCTTCCCCTACCTGGACTTCCCAGAACCCAGGGCACATCCTTGCCTCCGTGACGTCATCCCTGCTGACCTTAGACCCTTAACTTCCAGACTGGTCCTCCTGGAACCCCTCTCTGATATCCAACCCACCCCAAGTAGGCCCCACTTTCACCCTTTGTCCCCCACAGGGCAGCGGGCAGGCCCTGCCCAGTGCTAACACAGAGGCTCTGAAATGGGGCCTGAGGGCTCCTCACCATTGTCTCAGAAATAAGCTATCCCACCTTGACATGTCTGCAACCTGCAAAACCTCCCCGTTCTCATATTGGACATAATCTTCTTAGTCAAATCTTGTGGGCTGGGGAGTTAGTTCAGTGGTTCCGGCGCCTGTCTTGTAAGTGCAAGGACCCGGGTTCGATCCTCGGTAACCACATACAATACTGGGCATGGAACTCACGTCCAGCAGCAATCAGTACCATACACCACAGTGCTGGGCATGGTGGCTCACACCTGTCATCCTAGCAATCGGGAGGCAGAGGCAAGAGGACTGATGTGATGTGAGTTTGAGGCTGAGCTCAGGGTCAGCCTGAACCACAAAGTGAGACCCTGTCTCAAAAAAACCTAAAAAAAAATGTTGTGTTGAAGAGCATCGTAGGACCTTGGAGTGGTGTGTGTATTAGCGTAAGTTGTATGTTATATGTGACGATCCTCTTACGTGTTTCTCTAACTGCATACTTTACAGGCATCTTTATAAATATATATTCCCATAGAGCATGCCATTTTGCACATATATAGAGTAGAAAATTAATGTGTACGTGGAGTAGAAACGAGCGACCAGGAGTTCCAATTCAGGACCATCCCACAGCTCTGTCACCGCTAGGTGTGGTCCTCCCTCCATGCGGATTCCAGCCTTCTCACTCCTTTAGTCACATTCATTTCCTATTTACCTGTAACCGGAAATAGCCTGGCTCTGTGCAAGCCGGAGGGCACTCTCCCAGCCAGCTGTGTACCTGGGCCCCGTGACTAGAGGCCTTTGCCTGAGGGGAAGCAGATATTTAAGCCCAGGACTACAGCATGCGGTCACCATGCAGGCCACACAAAAAGCAGTGCTGGAAGTGATGCTCAGTCCCTCTCTCTGGCCACTTCTCCTCACCATGCAGCAGACTCCTGTGCACCGCACACACCGGGGCCCCACACTGCTGTGCAGAGTCCCCCGCACTTGGGCAGGTGGTGAATCCACATGAGTTGAACAGTCCTTGTGGGGCCCTCACTGTGCCCAATTCTGGGACGCACTGCCCACCAGGGCAGAACCCTGATCACCTCGTAAAAGGCCCAGCTGGTTGTACTTATTACTACATAATGGGGATTACATCTCAACGTGAACGTCAGAAAGGAAGACACTCCACCATCTCAGGAGCTGTGCACTGAGAAAGTGGAGCAGGCGCAGCCGGCACAACCGGTGGCCCAGCTTTCCCGAGAGCCGACTCCATCGCACCTGTGCCCGCAGGTCGTGAGAAATTCAGGAAGTCACCCTCCTGCCACAGCCAACAACACAGTGGGATTCTGCTGCATCAACCACTCGGGGCCCTTCCGGGGAGATGTACAAGATGTCACCTAAGTCAGATGTGTTCCCTGAATAACTAAAAGGAAAGACAGCAAAAAGTATACATGTGTCTGTAAATATTTGGATGAATGATTATCTGAAAGCTGGACACGTCTGGAAGTTCTCTGCCGAAAATGAACGAAATGGAACCCGTGAGAAGTGGTCCTTCCCGGAGATGCGGGAGCCTTTCCCTGGGCACGGGGATGTTTCTCCCAGAGGCCATCAGAGCCTATTGAGTGAAATGAATCTGCCTCTGGCTCCCCTAATCCCATCAAAGGGGGAGTGCTGGGGAGGAGCGGGTGAGCCCTGGCCCGGGAAGGAAGCAGAGTGACCGAAATGCAAATAGGTTTCCACTCCGGGGAGGACCGAACACCCTGACACGGGCCCAGCAGCACGGGTGTCGCACCAGAAAGACTGGCTACTTCGGACAAGTGTGTCTGAAAGAAACTCTCAACCTCGTGGGCTCTTCCAGATTGATTTTTTTTTTTGAAAGAGGCATTAATCACAAAGTCAGAAGAGCTGCTGCCTCGATTCCATCACCCCCGAGAGCCCCACACAGCGTCTGCAACAATCAATACCAAATTAAAACTCTCATTATAAAAATGAGTTAGAAAACAACAGCTCCTAAGCACTTCCTGTTGGCTGTGGCTCTTTTCCGACCGATAAAACAATTAACTTTTACATCTTAACTTAGAAGTGCAGTGGCAGGGGGTTTGCTTCTCCAGGGCACGGGCGCCTCTGGGCGGGAGAGAAGTAAACCCCGAGCAAGGCCGCCCAGCACACAAGGGGCTGCGGACCCGCTCGGGAGCCTTGCCGGCCTGTGCTGCTTCCGGCTCAGGTACCGGAAGCCCACTGTGGGCCCAGCCCGGGGCTGCCCCACTCAGGGATGTGGAAGAATGGAGTTTGTGTGGAAGAAGTGAACATCGCAGGCCAAGCCCAAAGCCTAACACTGAGGTTCACTGTTAGGTGTTTTGTAGGTTAACTGCACAGGTGGTCTCTTGGCAAACACTGCTGGTTTGGAGGATACTTCTGTCACTGATACTTCTGTCACTGATACTTCCTGCCCAGGTGGCACACGGGAGACTAAGGTGGGGTGGGGCATCCAGCCTCCCCTGGGCTGCGTAGACGTGAAGGTAGTTAGTCCTCAGTCACTCCTCTGCTATGGACGGGGCAGTGGGCAGATCCTGAGATGAAGGAGAGGTTTCCAGGCCCTAAGCCGCCGCCCTGTGGCACCGTTGGGCTGCAGGGGCCTGCGGGAAGCTGCTGAGGCCAAGAGCTCTGGGAGAAGGATGGTCGTTGTCCTGGGAGTTTGCCATGACCAGTGAGGACTCAGGGCCGTGGGAGGAGCCGGAGAGAGACAACCAACGGGCTGAAGGCTGCTGCTCTGCACCCAGGCCACCGAGGCCAGAGAGGATGGAGGGGGTCCTCAGGTGGGCTGTGGCGCGACTGGCAAGATTGAGTCTCTGCAGGGTGGGGCGGTGGGTGTAGCTGGTGCTTTCAAGGCGTTTCTGTCCAGACTTGGCACAGAGCCTGGTCTAAGGTCCGCTTACTGCGGGGAGTACTTCTAAGGGTGCCCTGGGCCCCTGCCTGCCAGGGATGTCTGGGAAGCTGGGGGAAGCTGTGTGTAAGACCAGCAGGCAGATGAGGAAGGCAGGAAGGGCCCTGCCCCCTTCTTCTTCAGCCCCAGCAAGGGTGGACCCTGAAATGGGGAGGCTGTGCCGCCTTGTGGAGTGGGGACACCAGAGGGAGCCCAGTCCCAGGGCGTGGGAGGCACCCCGCAAGACTGGCCAAGAAGGGGGACCGGAGACGGAGGCGGAGGCAAATCCGCACTGTGGAAAAGAGTAGACTACTTCCTGGTCTGAGGCCACGTGGCTTCCTGCGAAGAAAATCATTTCACAGACACACTTCATCAACTTACTCTGCAAAAAGGATCCCACGCCAGGAGCCCCAGGTTTGTCATGAACAGCAGGGACAGTGTGAGCAGGAGACGCGGAGAAAATGCCGAGGACGTACAGAGCGGGTCTGGAAGTCTTCCCGGAGGAGGTGGCCTGTCCTCGGGACCAGGAGCAGCTCGCTGTAGAATTGGGTTACTCGGGCTGAAAAGGCGAGCTGGACGAGGCTGAGGGAAGGAAGGAATGCCAACAGGATCCGCAGGCCTCCCTGGCTGATCCGTGCCCCTTCCCAAGGGCAGGGGACCAGGCAGCCATCTAGCTTGCAGCCATCCTGAGCTCCAGGCGCGCACACGGGGCTCTGCTGCCCTCTAGTGGGCCTTCTTGAAACAACAGCGACGTTTTGCGTTTAGCTTCTCGAGACTGAAGTGGAGTCAGGACGCTGGGGGTTCACAGCCATGGCTCTCATCTGAGAAGGAGGGCCATGGGTTACATCCGTCCCTCCCCAGCCTCTGTAGTGAGAGCCGCTTCACTATCGCCCAGCTGTGCTCCTGGTTTTAACAAGGTAAACCGAAAGAAACTGCAAGAACTAAGAGGAAAATGAAGTGTGGCTGCAGGGTAGTCCAGTGGTAGAGCAGCTGCCCAGCCTGCCTGGAGCTCCAAGCACAGCTGGTTTCCTGAACGAGAGGGTAAAAAAGAAAAACGAGGGCTGGGGATTTAGCTCAGTGGTTCCGGTGCCTGCCTGGCAAGCACAAGGTCCCAGGTTTGATCCCCACTAACCACAGTGCCAGGATGATGGCTCACGCCTGTAATCCCAGCACTCAGGAGGCAGAAACAGGAGGACTGCTGTGAGTTTGAGTCTGGCCTGGGCTACATAGTGAGCTCAGGGCCGGCCTGAATTACAAAGCAAGACCTTGCTTTTCACAAGAAAACGTTAAAAAAAAAAAAAAGAAGAAGAAGAAGAAAAGCAAACAAAGTGTTTCTAAAACGGAATTAGTAGTAGGCCTGTGGTACATGCCTGTGATCCAGCATTCTGGGAAACTGATGCAGGAAAATCTCAAGTTTGAGTCCAGTCAGAGCAATTTAGAGGTTAGTCAGACCTTGCCTCAAAATAAAGAATAGAAAGGATGCAGCTCACTGGGAAAACTAGAGATCCACCTCCAGTACTGGGGGGAAAAATATAGTAGAAGCCCTGTTATAGTTTAGGCCATAAACGACTCAAATACTCTCAAAGGTCAGAGGCAGGCTTTGGGAAGGTACCTGAATCATAGAGTTCACAGTGGACTTGCTGTTAGGAGGCGGCCCATTTAGAGTCAGATCAAGGTGAGGGTGGCATCCACGCTGGCTTCTCCCTTCTCATTCTGCTTCCGGCTGCCATGAGGCGAGCACGTTCCTCCGCCGGCTTTTCCACCGCGCAGTTTCCACTGCGATCGATGTGTGGGCGGAGACTGCTGAAACCCCTCTTCCTTCGGTTTCTGGGTGTCAGGCAGTGTTCCGGCAATGAAAAACATGCTACAATATTCTCTGTTGTCCCAAGTTTTGCTTTCTGCCCTTTCATCATGGTCTAGAAATATTAAGTAGAAAGTTCCCAATATAAACAGCTCATAAGCTTTCAGTTGAGCATTGTTCTGAATGGAAAAGTGAAATCTTGCCCCACCTGAATTATGAGCTGTTCCCTTGTCCGTGTGTCTGCACTGTATGAGCGACCCACCCATTTGCTATCTTAGCAGTTAATAGAATGACTGACCAGACTGGCATGGATGGCACTGCTGTGTTCCAGTAACTTTTGTTTTTCAGTGCTGGAGATTGAATCCAGTGCCAAGAAAGCACTCTACCACTGAGCTACACCCTCTGCCTTTTAAATTTTTATTTTGATATGTCTTGCTAAATTGTCTAGACTGACCTGGAACTTGGAATCCTTCCGCTTCAGCCTCCTGAGTTGCTGGAATTATTTTCTTTGCACCACCATCCACACAAATGATCCTTATTTTCCTTGGCAGTGGCCCCAAAGGGCAAGAATGTGATGAGAAATAGATATCAGGCATGAAGATGGAAAGACAGATCGACTGCATGGCAAAACTACAGACAAGTTGGAGAGATCACAGGATAAGTCCGGCTCAGCATTGTGTTTCTATGGATAATTGCTTGGCTGAGACTCACAGGAAATTCAGATTCCAAAATGCCCACGAGGGGGCCGGGGAGTTAGCTCAGTGGTTCCGGCGCCTGTCTTGTAAGCTCAAGGACCTGGGTTCGTTCCCCGGTAACCACATACAATCCTGGGTGTGGAGACTCACCCCAGCAGCAACCAGTACCACATACCACAGTGCCGGGTGTGATGGCTCACGCCTGTCATCCCAGCACTTGGGAGTCAGAGGCTGTGATGTGAGTTTGAGGCTGAGCTCAGGGCCAGCCTGAACTACAAAGCGAGACCCTGTCTCAAAAAACCTAAAAAAAGTGCCCACGAGGGGGCAGCACTGCTCCCACGGGCAAGGCTCGAGCGCAGGAAACTTCCCCGGAGTCTAGAGGTGCGCGCTCTACTTCGAGCAGCCCAGAGCATGAATTCAGCGCCAGGGAGCGAGCTGCTGTCCAGCACAGCGTGGCTGACAGAGGGTCCGAACAGGCTTTGGCCAGAGGATGTAATGCAGTTCGCTGACTCCTGGTCTCCAGCAGCCACTTCCGCTTATGGGTAAGGAAACCAAGCACGATGTGGTCTTGGGCATCACTCATATCTCTAGATTCCCGGATAGTCGCCGGTAAAATGCCCATCGACTGCGCGGGATTTTCTGGGAGTGTTCAGGAAGCGGATAATTCACAATTCCGCCCCCAGAAGTAGACAGTAATTGAAGGGCTGGGTGTTTACCTCATTCCACCTTCTAGTTCAGATCTTTGGGATGAGTCCTTCAGAAGAGGAAGTGGGGCCAAGCTGCAATTCTGAGGTGCCTGGCCCCTCACACAACCCCAGAACTTGAGGACCTGCCTGCACTGGTCTCTACCAGACCGGCTTCTCCCAGACTTTCTCTGGTGAGAACCTTTTTGCTTTGTTTTTTCCAGTTTCTCACATGTTGGTGAAAAATGCAGAAAACACGAAAGCTTGACAGTGAAAATAAAAAGGTATATAAATCACATTATTGGATTTGACAGACAGGAACTCACTGCCACATGGGTAGAAATGTATGTTAGCTGGGCAGATGCCTGTAACCCCAGCGCTCTGCAAGGCTGATGCAGGAGGATCCTAAGTGTGAGCCCAGCCTCTGCAACTAAGGATTTTAACAATATCACCATCTCAAAACTAAAAAATAAAGGTCTGGGGATGCAGTTCAGTGCGAAAGCCCTTAATCCCCAGTAATGCACGCAAACAGACCTTTCCCCCCATCATCCCACAAACATGTGGGGTGCAGCCAGTAGACTTGCGGCTGAGGAGAACTTTGCAAATCCCAAGGCCAGAGGCTGTGTGGGGCCTGGAGCCTGCTGCAGGGAGAAAGTTCGGGAAGCCTCTAGGGAGCCTGGACAGGAAGGTGTGTGGCAGAGGCTACTGTGCCCACAGTGGACCATGGAGTGGACCTGGGACCTGGGACCGCGGCCCTGCACAGCCCGGGGACCTGCTGCTCCTTCACTGGCTGAGAAGGACCAGCCAGGGGCCCTGTGCTGCCCAGCACCAGGGCAGCTGATCTTGCCCCTCACGCTCCTGTTTGTGGAGGTCCACACAGACTCCAGAGTCAGATTCCTGGGAAGGAAGTGGCTCCTGGGGATGAGAGACAAAAATGTGTGTCCTAAAGCAACAAACACAGAGAAAATCCAAGGGTTCTGGGCTCCTTGTGGCCGTCTGGTCAGACAGCTTCCACCCAGCTTCTGGAGACAGCAAGCCTTGAGGTTCACATTTGACCCCCTGGACTTTGGCCCTAGGATTTACCTCGGCATCCCCAGCACAGCTGGAGTTCCATACCTCTGGCACATCTGCCGAGCACGAGGCCTGAGCTGATTCATCCTCACCAGGATGGGTAGACTTTTAATAAAGAGTGAATGGATATCAGCTCATCACCAATGGCATCGCCCTGAAGGTCAAGCCCAGGTCTTGTTCGTCCTTAAATCTCCATGGTGCCTCAAAGGTATTGGGGCCCAGGAGAAACCACAGAGGCTCATCCAGGGGACTGAGCAGCCCCTGTTCTTAGGTGGAGCCCTTTGCTGTGATGGCATTGCCTCCCCAAAGAGCCCTTTTTTCCCCTATAGTGGAGCATCTGAAAGTCGAAGTCTCTCTGCTTTCCATCCTTTGTCGACAATAGGGGAAACATTTTCAAGGTGGGTTCGAACGTGGGTGACATGTGCAAGTCTTGGAGGTGAGAACATGTTGAGTTTTACATATGATGTTTGGTCCTGGGTTCAGGCTGTTCAGAATTTTATTTTATTTTATTTTATTTTTACCTTTTAGAGAAAAGGCTTAAAAATGACCTTCAGGCTGCAGAAAGATTTCCTGGAAATATGCTTTCCTGGAATATGCTTTTCGCTTCCACTAGTAGCACATCCACTGTTGATGTCATTCGTGGTCTTCTTTTCTTGGAAATAGATTAATGAGATATTGTGAAGCTGAGCCAAAACAGCTTGCTGGGAAAACAGGTAGGGCATGGAAATGGATGCTTACAGGGCATGGAAAAAACAGAAGCATCCCACTGGGTCAGCTGGAGTGTACAGGATTCCTCACCCTGGGTAGCTCAGTGCTGACCTTTCTGGACTTTAGTTGGTCCCTCAGTCCAACGGACATAGTAACGATACAGCCTGACGGAGCTCATGGGGTGGTGAAGTGAGGAATGTCAAGAAAATCCACTGAGGCTCAGAGAGTAGTAACTTAACCACAGGTTGTAAGGACAAACCCAGGCCTGGCTGTCCAGCAAGGAAGGGAGGGGACTGGGACAGGGAGCAATTAAGTGCGAGCTGGCATTTTAATTTTGGTGTGGCACATCCGTCATCCAACAAGAATCCTCCATCATCTCCACCTTCTCCCTAGTCCCCAACAACTATGACCACCTCCTGTAGGGATGGGCTGGTGTCCAGTCTGTCATACCCATCAGAAGCAGTGTTAATTCCTGCCCCTGAATGCAGATGTTTTGCCTGCTTTTTGTGGAGAGACTCAAACATGATTGTTTGGGTGCAGTTAGGCTAAATGTCAGCACTCTGGAATACCGCTGGCAACTTTCCACCTCCCAGATTTTGAGTGAGAAAGCAGGGCATTTTTGGGAGCAGGTGTGGCTGGTGATAAGAAATGCATTTCCAGCCCTGGTCTGCACATTCTTCTGATGAATTGTAGAGCAGCAGAGAATGCACACATTCATACCTAGGGAGCCGACAAGCTGCAGAAAAGCCCTCCCTCTGTCATCCTTGATGTTGGGTCCCTTGAAAATATGTGACTGTCTTTACCTAAGTCTTATCAAGTCTACTTTGAAGGTGACTGAGTCCCAGGTAGACAAAGCCCATGCTTTTCTCAGTTGCCAAAGCCCACAGTTCACACAAACAGCCTTTGAAAAGCATTATCCATCTTCTCCTGGAGCAGACGGACACCACCCACTGTGTACCTGTTAAAGCAAGTGACGAGCAGGACAGGGTGTTTTCTAAGCAACTCGGGAGCTGCACCGGCCTCCAAACCAAGGAGCTGGCTGCCAAGTGTCTGCATGCTGAGGTCTTCACCTCCTTCGTGGCCAAACTCTGTCCTCACACTGAAGACAAAGGCCAGTCGATGTAACCTCCTTGCTGTCAGACTCTAAGCCAGATCAAGCTGATTATTTTCACTCCTAAAGCATGAGAGTTAGAAACAAGAAAATATCCTGGAATTGACTTTCCAGATCTTCATGATGCACTCTTAACTTCACCTACCTGTAGATGTCTGGATCGAAAGTGAGCTTCTGGGTCACGGAAGGCCTCCCAGCAGCCAAAGAACAGAACTCAGGTCCGGAGAGGAAAAGTCACAACTCAAGGTCACATGACCAGATGGGAGTCCGAGGCTAGAAGAAGCTCCCAGTGATTGGCTTATCTTCTACCCCATGCTGCAGCCTTCAGTAGCCTTGACTGAGCTTTGCTCCCTGACATTTTCTCTAGCTCCATCTACCAGTCAGCTCACAGCTTATCTATGAATCCGATTTCTATGTATCCCACAGTTTCCCTCATCTTTTCTTCTGAATGAGTTCTCCATATGCTCTTTATGTGAAGAGATCTAAACAGCTTACCAGTCCAAATTTGGAAAACTTCAAGAGTCTTCCTAGAAGACACACTGAACTCTGGGGATTGACCTAAATTGACACGAGGGAAGCTGCCCTATCTCTTGTATACCTGCAGCAGGTCTGCCAACACTAGAGGCTAAACAGTCTCATTTCAGCCTCATGGCATCCCTCTGTGGTCAATTTTTGTTTTGTTCTCCTAGTATTTCACTTGCAATCAAGTGAAAAAACTTTGCAACCCAAATTTTACCTTTTTCTATATGATTTTCATTGCAATATGCCCTACAATGAATGACTGATCTTCCCCAATTTCTATTCTCTCTTTTTATAAAGTATGAGTTTATCACTACATGTCACAGTAATATAGGGCAAGTGTTAAAAATTAGGACATAAGAAATGTATATTTGATCTCTGCCTCTGGTTCCTCACATAGAGATACTAAATTCTTTGTAATTTTCTGAGTGAGTAGGTGATTGGACCATCTTTCATCCTAATAGTTGGTTTCAATACCCAGTTTCTGAAGCAAAAGAGTCTAAGACCCTCTAGAGTGATGGCTACGGGGCAGTTGGCTCTGGGTCAGGGGTTGACTGGCAGATGGGGGCTAGTCACCAGAGAGATCAAAGCATGTCTACAGGGCTGAAGCTCTAAACAGCTCCCCTACTCCCACCCACATCTGAAAGTGGAAGGATAGAGGCTGCCTTCACTAATCATCATTGGCCAATGACTTAATCAATCATGTCTACATAAATGAAAGCCTCCATAAAACTAAATGATGTGGTCTAGAGAACTTCTAGTTTGGTGAGCATACTTGTAGGAAACAGGGAAGGGGTCATTACTAGAACCCTTGCAATAAGTCCTAGTCTCCTGTGAGCCATGACAGTACAAGGCAAAATAATTAACAAATAAAAACAAAACCTAGAGAAAGAGCTCAGCTTTGTGCCTGATCAACTCCAGTGCTCTAGGCAGCAGAGATGAAAGACCCCAAGCTTGCTATGATTTACCAGATTGGTTCATAGGGCATATCAGATGACTCATAGGGTGGAGATAACCCTAAATGCAGAGGATCACATAGTCCGAGGGCATATCATATGACTCATCCTGTGGTGATAATCCTGGGCTTATGAGGATCTTATGCTGATGTAACCTTGTCCTTGAGCATCACGACATTGTGGGACCACTGAGGCCTCAGAATGGCTCCCAACAGTACTGAGGTGCTACGTGGCTGGTGCACCCTGAGACCACTTTATCCATCTCTTCCATTTAGCTGTACCTGGCTAAATCCTTTATATTTATATTACAAGTGGAGCAGCCCTAACACCCCCAAAATCAAAATCCAAAACACTCTGAAATCTGAAACATTTTCAGTGCTAACATGATGCCACAAGTAGAAAACACTACACCATAAAAGTTTATTTCATTCATAAAATTACTAAGACTACTGTGTAAAATTACCTTCAGGCTATGTATAAAGTGTATATAAAAACATGAATACATTTCATGTTTAAACTTTGATGCCATTCCCAAGATATCTTTATATATATATATATATATATATATATATATATATATATATATATATATGAATAATGTATTCCAAACTCTGAAGACAAAGTTTGAAACTCAAAGCACTTCTGGTCACAATCATCATTTTCCAAGTATCAGTGGTTTTGTAAAACATTACAGGGAATTATCAAACTTGAGGAGGGAAGTGTGGGTATCTGAGCAGGACAACCTGAGCAGGAGTGTGGGTATCTTGGGAAGTCACTGCTCATGACTGAGGTCTAAACTGGGGCAAGGCTTGTAGGAATGACTGGTTTAACTTACAGGGTACAACCCCACTCCAGGTAAGTAGTGTCAGAATTAAATTGATTTGCAGAACACCTACCTGGTGTCTGCATAG
This sequence comes from Petromus typicus, assembly GCA_004026965.1. Taxonomy (NCBI): domain Eukaryota; kingdom Metazoa; phylum Chordata; class Mammalia; order Rodentia; family Petromuridae; genus Petromus; species Petromus typicus. The sequence goes on along the minus strand of PVIR01000744.1, from coordinate 59,028 downwards.
AACTGGTATGGAAAAACTACACATTTGATGTCAAAAGTGTCATGTGAGTACAAGGTTAAAAACAAAAAAACTTTAGACATACTGAGAGGATGAAGAAAGCATCAGTTCCACTACGCTTCACCATTCAGCTACACCTGAGTTAACAGCCTTGCTCTTACCTTTACACACAACATCCTCCTGTGAGTACCAGCTCCTCAGACCCAGTTTCCAATTGCCTCACTACATTCCTTTCCAGGGAGATGAGCAAATTCTCCATGACTCTGTCTTACACAGAAACAGAGTAAAACACAGTGCTTGATTTTGCTATTAAGATACAAACTCACTTATGAAACAGAGGAGTTCAAGATCCTAAGCGTCCTTTCTAGAGGTCTGTGTGCTGACAGACCAGAAATGAACTTAGAAGCCACTTGCAAGTTACAGACTATCCTGTTACCATAGAAAACTGTATCTATTTCGCCACATGACCATTGCTCACCATAGGCCTCACAATTGCCTTAGATCACAAAGTGGAACAATGAGTGGAGGAAAGCCTTGTTACATCACCCTTTGTTTAGCCTTTGGGATCAGTCAATTCAGAAAGGAAACGTACACAAAAAGTGTTGGGGCCCTGCAATTCTATTAGAGGATGAGGCTCTCAAATAAGAGCCTGCTCCTGGGGGTCTCTCAAATGAGTGGTTCTCAAGAGGGGTTCTGGGGGCACAGGGAGGAGGGCAGAACGTTCTCCCTCCCCCTTTACAGGGCACATTTCTAAGCTCTGTAAACGCTTCCCTTCCTCCACTAGGATGCCACCAGCTCGCTCCCACAATCACTCTTCCTCTGGGCCTCTCTAACATCCTCTCTTAGTTTTCCACCTCTGTGTTTTGAGCTCTGAGCACAGCCTGAGGCTGACAATGATGGTTACTCTTTTGGAAGGAGGCAGGAAGTAGGGGAGGCTGGCCAGGCATCTTCAGATTGACATGAAACTAAAATCCACAAAGTAGAAGTGGATGACACTATATTCTATGGATGTGCTTCTGAGTAGAAGCAAAAGAAACAGTTAAAAAACAAGGGAAGATATTATATGCATAGGGAAGAAAACACAAAAGCAATACACAGAAAAGCTTATCCTGAAGAGGAAAATTTAGTTCAATGAATACAACAGTTAGAGTCTTCAGTGGATGGTGGGCCAGAGTGTTGTTAGTACCAAAGAGAACTGGTCACCTTGCATCTTGGAGTATTTGGCAACATTTTCTCAAAAATGAATAAGGTGGTGCCAGGGATTTAGCTCAGTGGTTCCAGTGCCTGTCTTGCATGTGCAAGGGCCTGGGTTCAATCCCCAGAAAACACATACCCTACTGAGCATGGAGACTCACACCCAGCAGCAACCAGTACCACATATCACAATGCCGGGAGTGGTGGCTCACGCCTGTAATCCCAGCACTCAGGAGGCAGAGGCAGGAGGATTGCTGTGATGTGAGTTGGAGGCTGAGCTCAGGGCCAGCCTGAACCACAAAGCGAGACCCTGTCTCAAAAAAAAAAAAAAAAGAAAAGAAAAAAGAAAAAAAAGAATAAGGTAACTCTGATACCTCAAGAAAAACAACCACCGATATTGGTTGCCAGTAATAAAATTTGATTTTTTAAGCAAAATAAGAATTTTAGAAAACATATATACACATTGTGAGCCTAAAAGTGTCTCAATACTTTAAAGATTTCCTGATGAAATTATCGGTAATACTAACAGAGGAGAATTTTTGAATTTCATGAAGAATGTGTGAATGTTTGAAAGATTTGCATAAGCCATGTATACAGGTGAATAGCAAAATCAACCACCATGCTTTACTCTGTTTCTGTATTTTCCAAATGACCAATATTTAATGTCATAGAATTATGACAAGATAAGGCAATTCATCCTCAATACAAGAGAGATCAGTAGATTTTAATGTGAGAAAGAGGAAACTGTCAGCAATATGTACCCTTTGAAGATTCCACATTGTTACTCACATTTAAAGTAACTACCCTTTGTCAATTTTGATGTGCACCAAAAAATTTCCGTGGATCTCTAATAGTTTCTTAAAATATTTCTGCTTCTAACTAGTCATGCCTTGGTATTGGGGCTCAAGAGCTTGTAAAGCCTGGTATTTATCATATTTTAATAACAACAACAACAACAAAAAATGCTTCAGCACTAGGCACTTGTGGCAGTTTCACAGTCCGTCCTCAAGAGGGCAGACTCCCTACTTATTCATGGTTACTGTCTTCTATCTTTTTTTTTTAATTGAAATATTTATTGGTACATTACATATATACATCATGATTGCATTCAACAATGAGAATTTGTACCAGTATATGACACAACTTAATTCTCATTTTTTCCCATAACCCTGCCCACCCTACCACCCCCACCCCCCATATACATAAACTTTGTTTCCTTCCTTTTTGTTATAATCTCATTATTTTCCCCCTTTCACTCCATTACGCTTTGAGTGTTTTCTATTTCACAATATGTAACATACATTCTAGAACTCATTTATAGCTTTATTTTCTCATACCAGAGAAAAGATACGATATTTACACATCTGTGACCTATTTATTTCACTTATAAGGATGTCCTCAAGGTACGTCCATTTAAGTATAAATGATTCAAACTTATCATTTTTTATGGCAGAGTAATATTCCATTCTGTAGAAGAACCACAGCTTTTTTATCCATTCTCCAGTTGATGGACGTTTGGGTTGTTTCCAAGATTTAGCAATCACAAACTGAGCTGCTATAAACATAGGTGAACATATGTCACTGTGACTGTCTTCTATCTTTTTGCATTTTAAGTGCTCATCATGGGTCACAAAAATATTCAAGGGTTACACCACTAAGTCTGAAAGGCCTATATTAACCCAGTAAAAAGCTAACCTAATCCCAGTAAAATATGAAAATTGTAGAGAACTTTCTTGAAATATTTCTAATTAGGTTGTTCCTCCTAGGAAAACTTCACTTGGTATTTGTGAGTTTGAGGTCTTAATGAGTTCCTGGATGAATCAAAGATGAGTATGAAGCCTGACTGTATATCTCTATGTAAGATTAGACTTCCTTCAAGCAAAATAACTGATCATGACAGATTAAAGACCAAAGATGTCAGAATCCAGCTATCTTCTGGTAAACCAAATATTAAATTTCAAAAATAAACACCACTCTTTGGTGTTTTTAAGTAATTATTTTTTAAAAAGTAATTACTTTTCATTTAAAGTAACCCAGTAGGGTGGTCTTTAATTCCAACTATTTTGAAGAGTGCAACAATGGGACTGCAAGCTTGAGGCCAACCTGGGCAACTGAGTGAGATTCTGTCTCAAAGTCTCAAAGATTCTGTCTCAAAGGATATAAATAGGGTTGTGGATGTCTTTAGCCAAACCTGTGTGAGATCCTGAATTAAATCTTCAGTACCCAAAAGAAAGTTTTTCATAGTAATATATAATGGATTTACTATTATCTTCAAACCAATAAAAAAATCATTATGAACAATGATCAGTTTTAATTTCCACTGTGATAAGTAACAATAGGTACAGAACACACAAGGGTTCTTCAGAGTCTTCTATCATTTTTAAGAATACAAAGAGGTCCTGAGTTCAAAGATTTGAGCCTTTCTGACCTAGAGCCGTGAAAATCTTAAGTGCAACCAATCTTTTTAAGACAGCACTGAAAAGGTGATGCCCAGGCCCCGATGTAACTGTGACTTTGAGGATCATAATCACCATGCAAATGAGCCATCCGGGCGGGGGGTGTTTATGGTAGAGAAGTTGTTCATGTTTGAAAACAAAGCGTACACGGGAAATCTCATGCCTTCTCACTGCTGTGAACCTAAAACAGCTCCACCCCCAAAACAAAGTCTTAAAAACTTAATGTATTCCCTACCTTGCTATCATTTTCTACAAGTTCTAATTTGCTTGAACAAGGCCACGACGTTTCAGTTTCCATGGTGGCAGTAAGCTGGACAATTCTATAGTAGAAGGACAGGTCTCACCACGACATCGGAGGGGGTGATTTATCATTGGTTTATCATCTGCCTTGGCCGTAGCTGCTTTGGGTCAGGATAGAGCTAGAAAGCTTTTCCAAAGGAACCGTAATACAGCAGGGCATGGCTTCGTGTATTGGGCTGTGCCTTCGAAGCAGGGAACCTCCGGGGCCTATATTAGCTACAGCAGCACCCCACAGGCTCTTCAGCACTCACGTGTAAGCATATCCATCTGCTAGGCCGTGACAAAAGACCACATCAGGGAGACCTTAAACACTTAAGTTTGCTCTCAGTTCTGAGGGCCGAGGTTCCAAGATGAAGGCTCTCTCCTTGGCCAGCAGGTGGCAGTGTGCTCACTGCGTCTTTCTGTGGAGCCTTTTCCTTGCGAGCCCATCCCCTGGTGTATCTCACTTCTCTTTTATAAAGAAACCAATCAAATTGTATTAAGTCTACCTGTAAGACTTCATTAATTCTGGGGGGAGAGGGGACTGGAGGTTGAACCTGGGACCTTTCACTTGTGAAGCAGGCTGCAGAACCACTGAGCCAAATCCTCAGCCCATTTAACTTTGTTTTAAAAAGCCTCCAAGAAGAGTCACATCGTTAGGATTTCAATACACGATTTTGAGGTGAGGGCATAATTCAATCGATGAAAGTGAAAAATGAGGTCTCGTAACTAAAAGCTATTTGTTAAAGGATTCGTCATTCTGGAACATGAAAATGAACTGTCATATCCATTTGAATATATCCCACTATTACCACCATTCACTCGCTGGACTTTGTTAGGAAAACACTGAAGAGTCTGTGCCAGCACCTCTACCCAGCAAAATAAGATTCCCCACATCTTAGACCCACTGTATCAATAGTGGAGTGATAGCACTTGCAAAAATGAGAGGTTTGTAGGGACATTCTCTGGATTATTCCACATTACTTGGAACCTTGGCATGGTCAAATTTGATGTTTATAAAAATGTTCCTTTAAAAAATAAGCTATATTAAGTTAAAAAGAAAAATTTTAGCTCCTCTCCTTTATTTCTCAAACCGGGTTTTGCCACATCGTCCAGGCTGGTCTCAAACTCCCCACCCCTCTGTTTCAGCCCCCCACAGCGACTGGGGTTCCACATTTGCACCACCACACCCAGAAACTCCTTTTTTATTTTTCAAATGAGGAAGCAGATAGAAGGAAACTGTGTATTTCCTCTATGACTAAGAGTGAAGAGTGCTTGTAGTAAAGGTCAGAATTTGTGATGGAACTAAGGCCACCTCAGCCTCTAGAGGATGCCCTGTTAGTTTGGGTTCTGTTTGGAGATCCTCCATAGTTTCCAGTAGTTCTTCTTCTGATACCACCTTGTCTGGTGGATTCTCTATCATCCGTCCAGCTGCTCTGTGAGACTTGAGTCAGTAGTGCCCACTGCTGCCATCCCAGTACCTGCCTCCGTGTACTTTCAACAGTGAGTGCTCAGTGCAACATCTGTTCACCAAAGAGTCCCTGGGCCTAAGACTTGTAACAGTGCCTTCTCCCTCCACTAGTCCAACTGTCTATAGCATTCTTTCTAATTTATGGAGTCATTACAAAGTCATATGGTAGATTTTAAGCCAGTGAGCCATTCAGGATAGCTGGGAAGAGAATATGCAGAGCCTGGTGCAAAGAGTTACATGTTTAATCCAAAGAGTGAATGTTCACCCGAACACTGCAAGAACCCAGCATGCTCCGTTACTCAAAATTCCGCATGCTGGGGAGTGGCCTGTGGAGGCCAAAGTCTACTGCGTGGATGCGAACTTCAGACCTTTTACAACTTTCTTCTGTACGGGCTATGCCTCTGTTGGACTGTTGGCCCCAGCCACTTGCTGCCAGCCAGTCCTTGGTGGGTAGATCTGAGTTGAAATCTGCTTAGCCTCTTGCTATGGAATGATGGCTATGTTCCTTCACTAATCAAGCCCGAGTGGCTCATCTGTCAAATGGGGTCAGTTATAAAACCGTATGTGCGACCGCTGTGGGGATCCAGTGAAATCTCACAAGAACAGGATGCAGGGCAGGCACACACCAAGGATGGCACCCAGAAAGCAGCAAAAGATGGTGCATGGGTTTGTGGTTGGTGCAGCAGGTAGAGCTGTGAGGACCGGACCACACTCTTCTGAGAGACTGGGCAGTTTGCTAAATCTCCACACGGAGCAACAAAGGGAGGAGCTTTCCCTGCCTATGTGAGCCGTTTTTATTAAAGTGGATTCAAGACAACCCAGAAGTGGATATTCCTCTAGGGGTCAGGATAGAAATTAGAATTGTACCCTCCTTCTTGAAGGAAGGGATAGAAAAGCAAGAGTCGTGTCTTTATTTAAAAATAAATACATCTGAGCAGCAATGCCTTTGTACTACATTTTTGTTTTTCACTAAACATGTTGAAAGCAAACCTTTCAATCTGAAAGGTACATATATGGTACATATGTCTATGTACCATAGACATATTTGTGTCTGAAATTCTAACTGATGCCTAGCTCTCGTTCAGAGTCCCAAGATGCCAGGAGAATACGCGGCAGGAAGCGCATAAGGAGCCAAGTGTCCAGTCTCTCCAGTGTCACCCGTAGGCAACGGCTCAAGTTCCACAGAATCCTATGTCTTGGTTCCTCCTCCACCCTCCAGCACTTGAGTCATCAAAACCCACCCTGGATGAGCGATTTTAAGATCATACAGTCCTTTTTTTGAGTGTGTGGCTCCCCCTTCCAGGAAGTGACTCCTCTGGCTCAGGTTAGTACTCAAATCCTCTCACCCTTTTTTTCTGAATGAATCAGAGCCCCAGAGAGAGTAGGATAGGTGTCAAGTCCTATAGGGTCTACCAGGAATGCCACACTTCCTGTTTGAGTAAGAACTTCCACCTTTCTGCCTGATTCCGCCTCTAGCACTTGATGTGGGTCTGATGAAAACATGTATTTGTTACAGGATGGAGGGTCCCAAACAGAGAAATATACAAGACATGCAGAAGAGGCAGTGAAAGTATACATTTACTGAAGACAGAAAAGAAATATGCTACTGAGGGTCCGCTGGCCACAGTCTCACCATTGCCCCAAGGACAGGGAAAGGGTTCCTTTCCTTCTGGCCTAGAGTCTATGTCCCTTTCAGAGCACTGCCCTGGATGTGTTTGACAGCTCACATTGAGGCATGCCCTCTGTGCTAAGTGAGCCTCTCCTTAGCCATAGTTCACTCTGTTAAGATTGTATCCGGGAGATGTATGAGAAGATCATGAGTTTGTCCATGGGCAAAGGTTATTTTGGATACCTTGGGGGAGTTTCTACATTTAAGTTGGAGATTCTGCCAAGAACTGATACTATTTCATCAGCTGTGGCTATCGCTTAGAAGTTAAAGAGACAAGTCCCAGAACAGAACAAAGACCCTTAAGAGATGGATGGAGAGGTGGTCCTTCACCTGTGATTGGTAGGAAGGAACCCTCTGACCTGGGCTAACTGCTACTCATAGGGGTGTACTGGGTCACATAGAGGAGGAAAAGGTCTAGACATTGTTGTAGTTCTGCTTGTCACTTCCCATCCTTGGGTGCTGGGTAAGCCTAGGTATCATACCCTGTGGGTTTAAGTACTTTTGCTTACTAGTTACGCCCCAAACAAAAGGAGTAATGTGGCTTGCAGACTGAGGGTGGTGGCATGGGCCTCACCTTCAGCATTTCCTTCAGGTGCTATAGACTTTTAGTAAAATATATGAGAAGCATCTGACTCTCGTGGTTCTTGTACCAGCTGTAGGCAGTATGTAGCGTGGCCAGCAACTCTCTGGTCCACTCCCCTCAATTCCCTTTGCTCTGCTTCCCTCCAATCATCCAGGACAGTGACATCCCTGGCTGTCTAGCAGAGTCTTTTCTAGCTCTCAAAGTGGCATTCTCCACTCTGATACAAGTGCACTCCATAAGGGGAAACCATCTCCCTTCCTGCCTCTTCAGACAATATCTTTGCCTTTTTGAAAGAAGGATCTTCCTGGTGTGACTAAGATGGAGAAGAGAGGGATCAGGCATCTGATTTGCATACCCGACATTCATAGCAAGCTTTTAGCCCCACCCCTCACTGAAACAGGCCAAGGGCAGTCCTCAGCTACTTCTGGAGTTTTAGTCTTAAGGCCTCCTGTGTACTGAATGCTGGGCTGCAGCACAGGCTGTGATAAAATAGAGACTTGCTTTGCTGTTCTTGGGAACCTGCTTGTGATTTATTTCTTGGGTAGTATGGGCTCCAAAAGTCTCATAAATCTATTGGAAATATATATGTTTTAAATCATGAGTAATGTAAACAACAGCAATTGTTTCTAAGGAAAGGCAAACATTCAGAGCTGTTACCACTGAAAAGCTTCAGAGGCCATCAGCCAAAGAGGACAGGCAGCAGAGACCAGCACCCAACAGACTTGGCCGACAGTGCCCAGCACAAGTTGGCATCAGGTGGTGCCAGCCTACAGGGGCAGTGACAAAAAATTGGTTGTGTCAAGTGTTGACCCTCAGGGTGACCTGGTGATGTTAGGACTGCTGTCAGAGCTTCACTTTGCCAATTTACAGTCCTCACTGAATGAAGCAAGAGGAAGATAGCCATTAGCTATCTGGGGCTTAAGCATATAGGTTCATGGTCACCACAGCCCAGGAGTTAACCCTGCTATTATTCTCCATCTCACAGACATTCGAGGGCAGCTTCTGTGAATCTGTAGCTGGCCCAGGTGGCCTGCGACTTTCCTGCTTAATCCCGGAGACTGTGCTTTCTGTTAGTTATTATTCACTTTACAGTCCTAAAGAAGATCAAGCAGGGCCAAGGACTGATGGTTTGGGTTTCTGACAGTTGACTAGGAGATGCCAGCATTGTGTAAAATGAGCCCCCATCTGAGTGCTCATGTGCTGGAAGGTGAAGGAAGGACTGAAGAAGGCCCACTCCAGGGGGCCAGCACACGTTCAACCTATTAGGAGGGTCTGCTTCCATGGAACTGGCTAGTGACCTTGTCTGTCCAATGCCTCTGGGGTTCTGAGTACTAATTAGAAGATCCCAAAAGATCCCAAGACCTGATTTCTCTGAAGACCATATGAACTTACTTGTAAAATTGATGAACATGATACTTTAAATAATTTTGTAAACATGAATTAACCTTAGAACCGATCTCACCACAAGACCAGGTGTGCTAATCAGGGTCACATGGAAAACTCGGATTCAAATCCCTTCAAAAGAGCACTTCACAGGTCGGGCATTTAGCTCAGTGGTTCCGGTGCCTGTCTTGCAAATGCAAGGACCTGGGTTTGATCTCAGGTTAACCACATACAATACTTGGGCATGGAGACTCACGCCCAGCAGCAATCAGTACCACATACCACAGTGCCGGGCGTGGTGGCTCACGCCTGTCATCCCAGCACTCGGGAGGCAGAGGCAGGAGGATTGCTGTGATGTGAGTTGGAAGCTGAGCTCAGGGCCAGCCTGAACTACAAAGCGAGACCCTGTCTCAAAAAAAAAAAAAAAAAGGATTGCTTTACATGTATTTACTTCAGAAATGTGACAAAATTTACATTTATTAAAGAGTTTTAAGATAGCAAACTATTACTCAAGATCATTTTTTTCTTCTGAAAACAATGAGGCCCCCAACTGAGACATGGGTGTTCACTGAAAGACCTGTGTCATGACTGGAATAAGCAGTCACGTGCCTCTCAACATCGCCTGTGCTTGTGAGCAGGGCACTGGTCCAGTCCTTGCTTTACAGGGTTTTACTGAACACAATGTCGTTCCCTTTTACTTAACAAGTAAGCAAGCCATTCTGCTCATCTCCTGGACTGTGAAACAGAATCCTCTTGACCTGATGCCAAGTGAACTAAACAGTGCTTTAAAGGTCACCTGTGATATAAAGATTAAGGAAATTTGTCCTGTCAGAATAGCAAGCTGTGCTCAGATGTGGAGATGAGAAAGTGCGGGCAGTTTTCCTTCCTCTTTCCAATCCCACAGACAAGGACCCATGTGAGTGCCTGGCTAGCACCCCTTGGTATGGTTTGTCATTTGCTTCTGTTTTCTCTTCATTACCCCAAATCTAACATAAAACTCAAGCTTGAAGAAGCATAAATGTTTCTGGATTTGAGGAATTTAGAAATTTTCACTGTTGATAATCTGATTTCCAAAATATGTTCCAAGTTTCAGAGTAAATTAAATAGTAACTTAGAACTAGTAAGACCAGGAGTGGGATCAAGAGATGAGAGCAAGCTGACCTTTCAGAGAGTGAGTACGATTTAATAACAAAGCACATGTCTTAAGGGGAAGTGAGTGATTGCTCGTGGGCTTGGTCTTGAGCACTCAGGGGTGAGCTCCACGAGCACAGATACTCAGAATAGCATAGCACAGGCTGTGTCACAAATACTTGTTAAGATTTCTAAATCAGATTGTTAAAAAATGAGTGAGAAGGTCATATAACCTTATCACCTTCATAAACAATGTGTCCTCTCCCTGGAGGTGCTCTTTTATAATTTGTAACAAGACATTGTGCTTCTTCTAGCTCTGACTTCCCTAAGACAGGGAAACTGACAATTTCACAACCTTTTCAGTGGTCAATTTGGCCATCTTCTAGAGTTATCAAGCTCATAATACTTTCAGAGTACTCCTCTGGGTAAATACTGTACTGGAAACATAGGTGGACGCCATTTTGGTGCCTTTTCTATTTTCCTGGTTGCCCAGCTTGCTTCTCAGGAAACAGAACCAGTTTCATCGCATCTGTTCTTGGAAGGTCCCCCAATTTCCAAGTCTCAGTGGGCAATGTGCTCCTGCAGTAACTAAGCCAAAGATTGGCTGATGGAGTGGATGCTAGAACTTGTTACAGTGTTTCATTTCTGTTTTGACATGTTTTTCCACAATCTTGTGAAACAGAAAACAATGTTTATCTCTTCCTTAACAAAAAGATTATAGAGCTGTAATTTCTATTTTTCCTGATCTCCTTGCATCTGATAGCCTCCCACCAAAACCTGCACTACAGAACCTCAAAAAATGAGTTTGAGGGTTATGTATCAGTCGACTACTCACTTTGGAATTGAGTTATATGACAACTGAGGCTCCAGAAAAAACTAGGTCATTTTTTCCCTGAGTCTCTCCTTTTTGCTCCACTCTTGGTCCTAGAAAGACAAGTTCTGAATCTCTCTGTGCCTAGGAGCCTTCACTAAAGAGTAGAATAAAAAAAGTACTTGGTTCCTCTTGAGGATAATGAGATCACAGATGCTAAAGTGCTTTGAGCTCATCAAAGAAAAGGTGTGATCACAAACCTTTATTATTTCAGATGAGACCAGGTTGGAAGGGTCCCCAGGCTCATAATTATTCTACTGCTTTAAATACTACCTATATGGGCAACATTTTTTTTTTCCATTCACCACCCCCGTGCTTGTGGGGAAACATGGAGGAGACAGTATCTGTGAAGAACACAGTGTCCCAGAATACAAGAACTACCACAAACGACAGTCGCTTTACCATACTGAAGGTCATGGAAACTAACCGGTTACTTCACAGGGGACTGATGTGAAATGAAACAGACACGATGCCAAGGAGTAAAATTCAGAACAAGATTCCATCTCTGGGAGCATTTTCCACTGGCTTTCTCTCCTCCTGTTTCTGCTGGTATCTGGCCTTCTGGTAGAAAAAGATGATGATTACAGTGACTATGTTTAGAAGAATGACGAGTAATAGGAGCCAAAATGAGTATCCATAACCATGGGTCGCTCCTGTGATGGTGACTGCTGTATAAAGCCTCTGGGAAAGTTCTTCAGAGAGATGATTGGACTGCGTGTTCCCCACGAATAGCACCATGGCCAGGAAGCTGGAAAATGCTAAAAAGAAAATTAAATTTCATAAGTGACGCAGCTATGTTTTCAGTATTGCTTGTTTTCTTCTTGGAAGCTGTCCTCTATGGGGGCTTGTTGTTTGTCTACAGTGGGGTTTGTCCTCTTTAAGCATTGGGAAGAATGTAAAATCAAGGTAAGACACATAGCAGACTAGAGACCTGAACCACGGCATGCCAGTATCTGACCCTGAGCACACCTCTAGGGTCAAATTCGTTCTGAAGCAGTTCCTTGAGGAGTGGTTTATCAAATACCCACTTTCCTAGGGCAATGCATGTCATTGGTGTGCTGAATAAAGGAGCAAATGGATTTACAGATAGGCCTGGATGGCTGAACAAGCCCCGGAAAGGGGAAAAAACTACCTCCCAAAAAATGCAGATTCACAATTACTGAGGGCAGATGATGGCCCGGAAGGCAAGTGATAGCTAAAGGATGGAGGCTTTTCCTTATGAGTTGGTGAAAATATTTGAAAATCGCTTGTGATGATATTTCTACATCTGAGAAGATGCAAAACACCATCGGATATCGTCCTTTCAACGGGTGAACTACACAGCATGTAACTTGTATCTCAGTAAAGCTGTTATTAAAGAGGGAAGGGAGGAGAGGATGAAAAGGAGGATGGTCCAGTTTCATTATGTCAGATGAGCCCTGAGGCGGGGGCAGGGTCAGACAGAGCATGCGTGACATCCGGGGAATCCCCAGGACAGACGTCCTCCAGAGCTCTTCATCTGCTGACACACACAGTTTGTGCTGAGCTCCGTGGACACTCTGGCGTCAAGCTCGCTTGGCTGTGACTGACATGTAGGGAAATTCTCCAAACGGTCCTCCCGGAGCCCCTAATTAGAGGGGTTTTATACGAGAAGAACCTTTTAACAGTCCTTGATGTCAGACTTCATCCTCAAAATAATGGTTTTATTTCTTCATACTTTACATGAACAAAAACCCTGCCCTCTGATGCTCTCCAGCCACCACACACGCCTTAATTATCTTTCATTTTCCTCTTGTGAAGTTTCTTATAAAAGCTTAATCAAAGGGGCAGGATGAACACAGAATTAAATGCATTTCCCTAAAGTGGGATGCCTAGAACCTTGACTTGCCTCGGAAGGGCCAGCGCTGACCCACATACAGTGCTGACCTGAGACCCCTGTAGGAACAAGAGACCAGGAGCCTTAGGTCCCACACTGCTTGAAAGTATCCAGCTTCTCCAGATCTATGGTACAAAGAGTTTGTGAGGGACTGGAGAAGACTCTGGGGGAGATGAAGGGTTCCTGAAGCCTCAGGACACTGGCCTCTGCCCTGGCCTGTCATTGCTGGACCATGTGTCCTGCTTCATTGTTTTCTGGATTCCTGGGCTGAGGCACAGATGTATTTAGAGCAGACAGTCTGTGACATTCTCTCCTGCCTTTAACCTTCGCTGAACCTACAGCGACATACCCTGGAACCAAGGCCAGGCAATGCCAGGCCAGTCTGGTGCAGAGGTGGGGAGAGGTCCCAGGCCCTGAGACTTAGAAGCTGACACTGTTGTTTTTTTTCCAACACAAACAAGCCAAGAAACCACTTCCTCTTTTACCCTCTTGGATCCTATCCAACCTTGTCAGCTCAGGAGAAGATGAGCAAAACTTATCCACAGAGTTTTGCAGGAACTCCTTCCATTTTCTCCTGGAAATCAGGCTGATCCAGGCTCTCCTCACAGTGCCCCGGGGCCAGGATGCTGCAGTGACATCTCTGTATACAAGCCATTCTGCAGGCCCAGCCTCCTGTAAGCTCATTTTTCATTGAATTCTACAATACTCAAAGTGAGTGAAGAAAATCAGGAGTTTCCAGAGGGCAAACTGAGAGCAAAGCCTGGCTTGCAAAGCACTGGGAACTAAAGTGCCACACAGAACATTTAGAAAAAGCCATAGCTTCTCAAAGACTCACTCCAAGATCTCATAAACATTCAGATCTTGCACAGAAATCTCAGATGCTTCCAGCCCAGGTTTGTCTCTAGAAGTTTCCCCTGAGATTATGTATGTTTTCTGGAGGAGGGTATTCTCTCCACACCACACAGTTCTTTGTGGAGAGAAATAGGCAGGGCTGGGGAGAAGCCTGGCCAACCTCTTTGTTCACATTTTCCTCCGTGGACTACACGAGACCTGTGCAAAGTCAGCCTTTACTCAGCTGTGGAAGGAAAGAGATATGGAACTTGAGGGAAACAGGCTGTGAGCCTTCAGCTGCTGATGCAGAAGCACCTGCCCGCCACAGCCCTCCAGCCTGGCACTGGCCATTGCTTTCCTCTGAGGACGACTCTTCCTCCCTCACACAGCCCTGAGCCTGAAGAAAGATTGAGGGGCCCGAGCCAGGCTGAGCTAGTGTCCTCAGCTACCTGGTGGACTGAGAGTTCAATCCACTCTCTTGCTAATGAGATTACTGAAAGCACAGAAGAGAGCAGTCCTATCTGTGAAGGACTTTCTCTTAACTGCTGGGAAATAACAGGGCTTCCCTCCTGGAGCTGCTCAGAGCTTAGACCTTGTGAGAGCACAGGACCAGCTGCATAACAATGGAACCAATGCTGGGAAATCAAGAGATAGACAGATGAGGGGAAAGAGTTCTGAGGACATGGGCCACGGCCCTGAATCCAGCGATGCCTGAAGAGTCTTCTCTAAGATTTTTAGTTACATGAGCAAAACTAAAATTGAATACCATGACAGTGAGTGTCAATAGTTTGTCTTTGGTTTGGGTACCTGAGGTATAATCAACAGTAGCCTCAGGCTAGGAACCAAGGTGTTTGGCTGAGTACACTGGATTTGTAACCTACTCCTTATTCTTGACACTCAAATGACAGGAGAGAGTACTGTTCATTTTCTAGGACCCTAGAACTTTCTTAGAATGAATGTTATGAAATTGGTGGATTTATTTATACCTCCAGGAAATAGAAACACAAAAAGATAAAGCCAGTCCTTTAGGACGGTGATTAAACCAGCCTGATTCCTGTCTCAACCCTTGGAGTGATTCTGTAATGTGAGTGAAAGTTTAAGTTTGTCTAGGATAGTGCAGCTGCTACCTGTATTTCTGACTTAGTGATTGGAAACTCCTCTGACATTTATAAAATCACCCCCCCTTCCTGCTGCCTACACTGTACTGGGCCTCTGCTGGGCCTGGTTTGTACAACTCTGTATTCAGTGATGTTATTGCTCCTTAGAAGAGGCAGATGAGCTTAGATCATGCCAATAAACCAAGGTTATAGTCAGCCCCTCTCCTTTCTCTCCCTTCTTCCTCCTCCCACATCTATCCCTACCCCTCTCCCTTACTGGTATAGCCGTAAAGTCACAGGACACTCAATGGATTTTTACGGGGCTCTGAAGCTGCACATCTGTCCAGAGGTTAGGTAAGGACAACTACAGAGTCCCTTTGCTCTGTCCCACCTGCCTTCAATTCCTTGCCCTTCAAGGCAGCCAAACTTCTCTACTCCAGGTGAGTGGTGAGAATGACCTTCCATGCAGGTAGAGAAGAAGCTGCCCACAGTTGCTCCCTCGAGACTTTCTGATACCTCAGGATACAGAGCATCTTCCCTGTGTTAAAATGCCTCATGGGAACTTAAGTCCACTCTGGAACCATCTCCTTAGTAAGTCAGGACTTTATTAACTAGATAAGTAGTAATGAAGGACAGAGTGGAGAAATGTGGCTGCCTTGAAAAGCCAAGACACTGAAGGCAGGGGCTTGAGGCAAAGGGGCTCTTTACTGGCCTGAATCAACTTCAGAAGAAGTGGAATAGCTCCAGAACCCAATGGAAAGACAAGCTACTGGGACTGGAGCCAGGATCTACTTCCCTCCGAGGTTTTACCCTTTACTCTAACACTCACCCATGAAACAAAACCACCAAACAGCACCACACAACAACATCCAGGGCCCTACATATCTCACAAGAAGGCTGTTAGCTCAAGTTCCCTAAATGACATAACTTGTGGTTTTATCATAAATCATGACCTTCTGGAGCCCAAGTTTGTTTCTCTTGTATGATGGTAGGAAAGATAGTAAGTGTGTGTGTTTGTGTGTGTGTGTGTGTGTGTATGTGTGTGTGCAGGTACATGTGTACTTCTGTACATCAGCTGGAACCTTGTTTTTCAGCAAAGACTGATTTATCCATTTTAATACCCCTGTCACTTCATCTCTCACCCGTCACTAGAGAACTTAATTCTTTCCAGACATACTTAATAAATGCTATAGACTGACAAAATTAAACTTTTGTCCTCAATGCAAGACTAGCATGTGGCAGGACCTGGTGTAACACAACTGTGTTCATGTACATGAGTAAGAGGCAAAGAGATGTACCCGCAAAGGATGTGGGTCCCTCCAGAGTGCACAGTCTCCTCAGAGACACTCACCGCTGATTCCGTTACAGGTGTACACACCAGTTGGGCCCAGGAATGTCTGGTAGGGGTTGCTGATGCTGTTGTACAAGGTAAACACAGAGCTCAGCAGTGAAGTAAACAAACTGATGACCAGGAACAGGACAGTCACTGCTTGCAGAGATTTTTGGGAAGAATTGTCCAATATCCCTAAAACTAAAACAAGTTTTGGTGAGTGCAGAGTAAAAAATGCAAAGGTCAGCTCTGGCCCGGGGCTCTTTTATTCTCTCATCTCAGGTACTGGGATCAGTAACCATCATATGTCAGACACACACTGCATCCCTGAAACCCACTGGAACAAGACCACTTCCTCACTCTAATTTAGTCATTGACTCTTTGTTTGACCAGGAAGAACACCAGTAATACAATGGCTGCACACTTATCCCACTTTTAAAGACAGTCCTCACCCCCAGCAAAGAGCGTCTTCCTCAATATCTGCCGCTTCTCTACTAGTGACTTTTGACCTCTGTCTCCGCCAATGGGATTCTGGCAATTTCATCACGGCGGCATCCTTTTGTCTCCGAGCACTAACCCTGCTTCCTCTTGGAGACACTTACAAGGGAGTGTCGCACTGTGTCCTCACTGAGGATCCCATAAGCCCTTTGACTTTAGAGGGAATCCAGTGCGGCTGCCAAGGAGAAAGTCAGAAGCGGAAGGGCTGATGGGGGTAACCTTGGTAGTGAGATCCTCAGGCTATTCATGGGGATAGGAAAATGAGTCTTGCAAGTACAAACTAAAGGGTTTATTAGCAGAGATTCTGGGGAAGAATTGGGAAGATCCCATTTCCCAAGGGCTAGAAAAACCCAAAGGCTCTGGGGTTTTAATATTGGAGGACTCTGGGAATTTGGCTCCCTGATGAGCCTTTGACTCCTTTCCAAGTTGAGAGCATTTAACAATGACTGTATATTCCTTGAGTGCAGAGGACTTCCAGCCGTGTATCCATACTGCAGTAAAATACAATGAAGGCTCCTTGGGCCCTGAGTCATCAGCTCCTCATGGCTTCTGACTGCCAGTAGCCCTCCTGAAAGATACCTGTCTCCTCTAGCTGCTCCTTTTCCAAAACCCAAATGATTCTCACCAGATGCGGCCAGCCACACATCTGGAGAGCATCTCTGGGATGATGTCACTCTGGTCCCCCCACTCCTCAACACACACATGCCTTAAATAAAATGTTTACAGGGATAGTTTATGAAGTTACAGGTAAAACTTAGTGTGGATGAGAGATTTCAGAGCTGGAAGTAATATAAAAAAAATGGGGAATTAAGAGGTATAAGCCACAGAGGGCTGAATAAGAGTCAATACCAAGCTCCTTTGTCCCCTCTCTGTTTCTTGGGTCCCCAGGGAGAGAACCATGAAGACTAACATCCTTATGGAGACTCACATCCTTACCCCCACATGGCTTCAAAGAAGAGAAACCAGCCATCCCAGGTAAGGTTTGTAGTTTTCGTGGCTCTGTGGCCTGTGAGTTTCCCCCAGAGGCTTCTGTACGATATACGGGCTGCAAGCTCCCTTTCTTTGCAAGGCTTTCCATTTCTCCCTGCGTCACTTTCATTTCCACAAGGTGCATCATGTGGATCCTAAATTTAAACCCTCACAACTTTACCCAGAGTCCCCAATTCTCCCTGTGAAATGATACGAGAGGCCTCATCTTCCATCTTTCCCTGTAGCTTTTCCAAATATTTGAGGAGGGTTGTACCCTCATCCATCCTCTTCTTGGAAGTCATCTTCTCTAGAGGACTTCAGGATCCCTTCCAGCTCTCCTCATTGCCACCCCCACTCACATTTCAGCCTGACTCTGTGGCTGACAGTGTGCTGGCCACTGTGAATAGAGACAGGGCCCTCACAGGGCCTGGCACTTGCCGTGGAGAGGAGAAGGCCCTCAGCTCAGCTTTGGACACTTCCTTCTATCTGTCAGCCTTTTTCTCCTTTCTAATCAGCAGTGTTCTGTGAGGCAAAAAAATTTCCTTTCTTCCACTAGACAGGTTTGGCATGAAAGGGCACAACAGGGTACTGAAGCATGTTCTCAGAGGACTGCAACAGGGGTCTCACGGGGAAAGAAAAGGCCTCCAGAGTGTCTCATGGCTGTGCCCAGAGCAGGAAGTCTCCCTAGACTGACAGGGGAGGAGCCCCAGAAGCAGCAGTAGTAGGTCATGCTTGGCACCAGCTAAAAGAAAGCAAGGGGTGTAGTGATAAGAAAGTGTTAAAAAGAAAGACAGGACAAGAAAAATCCAACAGGGAATATGAGTGCTGAATGTGGGAAGCAGGGCCACCCATCTCTTGCAAACCCAGGGGAGAAAGGGACAAAAATCAATGGGGAAATAATCCTCTGAGCAGCAGGTGGATGATGACTTCATCCTACCCTAGTCAGAAATAATTTCATTCTTCAAATGGGCCTGAGAGCAAAGTTCATTTCACAAAGGTACAGACTGCTTGTCCTTACCATCGTGATGTTTTGGACTGGTTTGCAATTGCTATTAATGATCCCTACAGCATGGTTAGACTAGTCCTCTCTGCCCTGTATCCAGACAAGGACTCTAGATGGTGTGGGTAAAACTAAAAAGTCAGTCATGCTGGGCACCGAGCTGCTGGCAAAGGTGAGTGGGGTCTGATGAGACCGACTCCTGATTAAGCAGACCAGGGCCTCCTCTGGCCCAAGCTCTGGCCAACTCTCTTGCTTCTCTCTCCCACTGTCAGCAGCAATGTTGCTAGGGCACTTGTGTACACGTCAGCTTCAAAACCAGAGGAAAGTGACCTCAGAGGAAGATAGTGGCAATGTAATCACAGGAAGGCCACACCTGGTCAAAGGCATGGGCTAGAACCTGAGACTATTTCAGTGCTTTTCACCATGAAGCAGAATCATTTCCTATTCAGCACAAACCAACCATTCTCCAGGAGAAGAAGCCCTGAGCACAAAGCAAGCTCTTTCCCTCAGATAGCTGGGAGCCAAAGGAAATTTGGATATTTAACG
Organism: Petromus typicus; assembly: GCA_004026965.1. Classification (NCBI taxonomy): domain Eukaryota; kingdom Metazoa; phylum Chordata; class Mammalia; order Rodentia; family Petromuridae; genus Petromus; species Petromus typicus. The sequence continues at coordinate 39,868 of PVIR01000744.1, read as the reverse complement.
AGGCAATAGAAATTTGAATGTGGGAAACATGTTCTATGTGAAGGACTCTGATGTACTTTTCTGCTTCTTATAATTACTAAAAACTGTGAATGGATATTCACTAGTAAATAGTTAACATTCCACATTTTCAGAATTAATTGGAAAGTGAAAATAGAATTTAACTTTGTCTTTGACTTTCAGCAAGACCTGTTAGGTGTGATTTTTCAAAACAGAGTCAATTTGGAGTGTGGTGACTCACACTTTCCTGTGTATTAAGGGGACAATTCATCTTAATTATAACTGCAGCATTGTAAAACTGCCTTTCAGCCCTGAATTTCCTGCCTCCAAGGTGTGACAGCTGTATCTCCCCTCAGAACTCAGACAATGCAAGCTGAAAATGCGACAAAAGTTAGCAAGAATGAAATAATAAACTTCCATAGCATCTGACAGCTGCTCTTTGCCTACAAAATTAGCAAAGACATGCCGTTCTTTTCTTTCTTTTAGGGGGAAAGTATCTGCATCAGGAAAACCACCTCACAATTGGGACTAATTGCCCTGATTCTGGAGCCCCAGAAAAGGGCCAAGAACATGCGGTCACAGAGATAAACGCCAGGCCAGCAAACCCCGCAGCGGAGAGGCAAAACTGTGCTGCCAGGCCATGGAGAAAAACAAAACTCACTGACATCCTGCCCATCTGAGCTCTTCATAAAGAGAAGTTTACCCTCTCCAGGCCCTACTTGCCAGTTGACCTTCAAGTTCAACTTTCCCATACATTCTTTGACACTGAGGGAGAACCAGCTGTCCCCGGGGAGGAAGCTCCAGCTCCCTCTTCAAACATTAAGTCACCTGGGGCCTTGGCTGGGTGTAACTCCAGCATTTGTGGCCCATAGTACCCCTCTAGAGAGGATCATGATGGACGTATCTCGGAGCATGACCCTAGAGTCGAGGGTCTAGCCACTTTTGGGAATTTGCAGTGAGTACCCCAGCCTCCCGGAGAGATGCAAAAACTGTGTAGGAAGAACAGTAGCTAAGCCTTGCAGGATACCTCTTTGCCCTCCCTATCTTTTCTGCTTCTTATAATTACTAAAAACTGTGAATGGATATTCACTAGTTGTGAATGGATATTCACTACCTCCCTGTGTGGTCACATTTCCAAGGCGAAGCAAAGTTAGCTCCTTGCTGGGAAAAGTGTCTTGACACGTAAGGTTGGCAGTACTGAGTAGGAAGAGTAAGGATCAGTTCTTCATAGATTGTGGAGAGACCAACTTCATTTGGTTTTCTCTTTGCAATTAATTAGATATTGCAGCAAATGTATTTGCCTCGTTATTTTTAGCTTGGTCTAATAATGCAATGCTGACTTCCCTGGGAACAAATAGAGGTAGGTGGAGCTTGGCAGGCAAGGGGCCAGCTGGGAGTGGAGCTTCTCCATAGTTGCAGTTGGTCTTTGACTCAAATGCAGAACTCAGAGGCCAGTGGGTCCTGAGGCTTTCTCCCAAGTAGCCTTGGTTCACTCCCAAGGTGTATATCCAGTGTTGTTTACAGTAAATTAATTTAATCGCAAGCAGTCCTCTTTCTAGAGGCATGAAAACAATGCATGTGTCAGTCCTGCACTTAGCCAAGTCTGAGAATTATTCTGGGAGTTTTGGGAAGGATTTCTAAAACAAATAAGTCAGGGTCTCATTCCCTGCGATTCTTATTAAATTGGTCTAGGGGAAGTCAAATGCAGGAGTTGTTTGCCAGCATCCAGATAATTCCACCTCCATCGCAGAGAATGGCCACAATAGCAGTGTGATTGCTCCAAGTACACACACACCTACCAATCAAACTGTTCTTGGAGCCAAGAACAAAGACACCCAGTACCACATAACAGAAACATTTTTCATTAAAAACTTTTCCTGTAAAAAAAAAAAAAAACTTTTCCTGTCAAACTGATTCTGTAAAATATAATATTCTGGACAATGTGTAGGCTGAGTAATATTTGAAATGAGAATCACAGGAACTCCATATCTTAAATATGGCTCATTGTGTCATTATTGCCAGTGTGAAGAAGTATGACATATTATACCCCATTAACCCTGAGGATATTTTCAAAATAAAGTCAAGGGAATGACTGGAAGAATTCTGTTGGATTCATTCAAGATCCTAAACCAAAGAGGAAATGAATCACTGTAAGTGTTAGTAAACTTCCTTTTATGTATGTGTTTTCAGAACCCTATACCCCAAGGAATCTTCACTCAACACCTTGCTCTTGTGGAGACTTATAGGTTTCATTTTTTCTACTACACTTGGGGCAAGTGTTGAACTTAACTGCTGGAGTGTTTTTTCCCTGCCCAAAAATGTATGCAAATTCTGTCAGTGTCAGTCTTAGTTACTTTCCTCATTGCTGAGACAAAAATACTCAACATTCTGGGGCCAGGGATTTAACTCAGTGTTTCCAGTGACTGCCTTGCAAGTGCAAGGTCCCTAGTTTGATCCCCAGTAACCACATACACATAGAACAATGTATAATGACTCACACCCACCAGCAATCAGTACCGCATATCACAATGCTGGGCATGGTGGCTCACACCTGTAATCCCAGAACTTGGGAGACAGAGGCAGGAGGATTGTTGGAGTTCCAGGCTCACCTGGGCTACCTAGTGAGCTCAGGTCCAGCCTGAACTACAAAGTGAGACCCTATCTCAAAAAGCAAAGGAACAAATAAACAAAAACAAAATACTTAACACTCACAGTAAAAGGAGGGAAAGTTTATTTTGGCTCACAGTTATATAGATTTCAGTTCATAGCTGGCTGGTGCCAAAGCAGGGTGGCAAGGATGAGGGACGTGGTAGAGGAGAATTAGTTCATGGCAGGCAGAAGACAATAAAGCAGTGAAGCAAAAGCAAGCGACAATGACAATGACAGCAGCCCTCTCTCTGTCCTTTATATTTTGTACTGACTACCTACCTTTAAAGTAGGTAACACTCACACCTAGCATGAGCCACCCTTAATCCTAGCATTGTACCATAAATAATCTCAGCATCTTTAGTTCTAGCATCACACACTTTAGATCCAGCTCCACCTATGGCCACAGGAGGCTTTGAGGGGACATGTAGACATATGCTCTAACAGTATCCTAGTATCTTGCTCATGAGAAGTTGCTCAGGGATGTTTCTGAGCTGAAGTGAGATATCCAGACTTTCTGGAATAACAAAGACAATCTGTTCATGGCAGAACTTGTCACTCATTATCTGGATGTTGGACACAGTAAGCCATATATAGTCAGCCAGAGTTCCCCTAAGCAGTTCAGTTGCACAATGGAATATTTCCTACTGGGTCTGACCAGTTATTTTCCCAGTCAATTGACCCATTGTTGGTTGAATTATTTTGGCACTTTGCAATCAGGCATTCTTACCCATTCTTCTCTTTCATTTCAAAATGTAAAGCTAAAATTAGCAAGATGTGATAGATTCTTTGCAGAAACATGCTATTCATCACTTTTTGAGGTTTTTCAGTGTGATCTGACTATAGCCAAGAAGATGATTGATTAATTTCTCAAATAGATCAGACCATCATTGAAAAGCAGGGAAGTGGCACTTTTACAGATTTTATTTTGTTGTTAATGGTAGATTTCTGACGTGAGACAAGTTCCACCATCTTGGAAGAGTCCCAATGTCTCACTATGAATACTGGGGTGCTGCCCTTGGAAGGCATCAATGGAACATCAGGAGCTCCGCAACACAAGGAGATGTTCTAGTAACATGACATTTCCTCTCTAAGAGAGTTTTTAAAAATAAGAGTTCCAAGTTCAACTACAGCCAACTACAGTTTTGGCAATAACTATACTATGAGGAATCCTTCAATATTAACCAAGTAATTGTGCAACACCTTCACTGACTTGATGGTCATTCAGCTTCTAAGCAGCAAGAATTTGGCAGTGATGTCAAGAAGGTTGGAAGGTAGCTCCCCAGTAACAGAGAAAAAGTAGAGCCAGCCAATAGAAAGTGAAGTTTTCTCCTTTTATTCCCACACTGGACTATAGATAGTGCCCAGTTGGTATTCATTCCCATAGAGCTCTCCCCACTACACCTGTTGTTGCCCTCTGCACATCAGCATGCACACCAGCACTCGCACAGGGCCTCAGATGCAGGCCTAACCTACCAGAGCTTTCTCTGGGCTTCCCCTAACTACAGTCATATAGAAACCATTAACCTGTAATGAAAATCAAGTAGTTCCAAACTGACACTGCTTGGAGACCAAAAAAATTTAGGTTTTATCTCATATTAAAATTTTTTAAAATGTGCCTAAAGATTCAGGAACCAGTACTTTTTTTTTGTTTGTTTGTTTTAAAAATGTTGTACATGTAACTGAAAGCATAACTGAGCCTTTAAACCTTAGCTTTTAGCTTCTGTGGAGTGACTGCTCCAGATCCTTCTGGGAGGCTGTGGCTGACACACGGGAAGTGTGTGCTGTTGAAATTTCAGGAGATTTTACTTTTACTAACATCTAAAAGACAAACTTATAACTTGGAAGCACAGCTATGTGGCTTTGAATTTAAAGAAATTTTTTTCAATAACAAAGCTGTAAACATACTAGAGCTAGAACCTACAGACTACACACTACCTTTGTGTAAGGTGGAAAATGATACTTATTTATAAGTTAAAATGTAGTGAATATATACTTGATAACACCTTGGTAATACTTCCATGCAACTTACATGTTCTATAATTTAAAAATGTGATTTTTAAATTAAAAAATAGTAACTATCAAATTTCAAATTCAAGTAACTAAGTCAACTTATTCTCAATAAACTTATACTTTCTACCTGTTAAAATGAAGAGTTCCTCAACTAGGAATTCAAGAAAGACAGGAATTCCTATGAAATACATAATTAATATAATTTAAATAGCACTCCAACAGTGAGATATTTTTGAGAGAAAAATGCAAATTCAAATCACTTAAGGAAATTAAATTGAGAAGTAGAAACAAATGGTTGACTATATTTATATTTTATTTTTTCCCTATACCTATGAAATTCTGAACAGAGATTGTCACTCTAACTAAATATCCACAGCATTAAAAATGCTTTCCCACTAGTTATGGAACAATATATTGCCACTACATATTTTTAGTCAATTATTTACTTGTCAATAAACTTGGTAGGTACCATTCAGAGAGTTAACATTAGAATTATTTAGACTGTTGTGATAACAGACACCAAACAGAACTGAGCAAGCTGAAATAATGATATTGTTGAGGTTCAAAATTATGAGTTAGGCTGAACTCTTCAGTCTAACTCCAATTACAAAGAAATTATTTTTGAATAGTTTTTGATTCAAACACAAAATGACATGGGCCTTGATACATCTGCACCACATCCATTCAAATTAGTTTATAATTTACCTTCAAAATCTTTGTCTAGTTCTGGAAGTCCTTGAGTCAATTCTTGAGTACTCTTACCACGAAAAAGACCATAAGTGATGATAACATTACCACTGGAAAAAGAGCCCGTGATGGCAACTGTACTGGTGATCCACTCTTGAGTGGCGAGGATTGAGCAAATTATGATGACAGATCCAAGGCTTGTGACAAAGCTGGCCAAGAACATCAATGTTTTCTGTGTTGTAGGCATTTTCTCAGGAAAATAAGTTCTTTAGGGTAAGCAGTGATCTTCTTGTAGTTTTAGACCTTATCATTTGGAGTCCAGTGTTTAGAAATGGAATCTAATGCTTTGTTGTAAAATATAAAACCTCTCTCTTCCCAGAGAGGATTTTGCCACTGAACACTGAACTATGAACATGGTCATAAAGCTTTACAATGGCTGAACTTTGGTCTGGAGTAAGACGTTGCTATGGTTGCAGCCAACCAGCATGTCAACCAATACAAGCAAGGGATAGATGTGGTCTTGGCTGAACTCTGATCACACTATTAATTTATAATCTTGTGTCATGTCATGGGGACGTCATGGCATAAAAGCAAGTCCACTTAAAATACCCTGAAAGAACCAGTATACCCAAATAATGGAAAAGTGCAGGTTTTATACCCTCAAAGTAGTATTTATTCTAGCAGTCGACATCAAAAGGCCCTAACTCCTTTCAAGAAGTATTTTACTAGTGAATGATGAGTCTCTTATCAAGATTTCCCCTGGGGCCGGGGAGTTAGCTCAGTGGTTCCGGCTCCTGTCTCGCAAGCGCAAGGACCCGGTTCGATTCCCCGGTAACCACATAACAATACTGGGCGTGGAGACCCACATCCAGCAGCAACCAGCACCACATACCACAGTGCCAGGCGTGGTGGCTCACGCCTGTAATCCCAGCACTCGGGAGGCAGAGGCAGGAGGATTGTGATGTGAGTTTGAGGCTGAGCTCAGGGCCAGCCTGAACCACAAAACGAGACCCTGTCTCAAAAAAAAAAAAGATTTCCCCAAAGGAACTTTAAGGAGGCCAAAACTTTGTCAAATAGAAAGAGAAAGTTTTACACCACCTTTTGATTACATATCCTGATGCTTAGACCTTATTAAAGAAATCTGTCTTTCAAATTTCCTCTTCCAAATTGGATTGTATTTGCACATTATTTAAATGATAACATGAGAGGTTTCAGTTTTCTTTCTTTAATACACTAATGGAAGTAGCATGAAACAATCTTGCTTAGGTGTTCAGGCCCCAGAACCTCTCTACTAAGTGGTTAAATGTTTGTGAATGGTCACTTCTGGCCCTTAGACACAATCCCCAAGTTGGTTTATAGAAACTATAAACACAAATTTACAACATACTTTGCATTTCTGTTATTATAGTCCTTACTTAGAAAGTAATATTTTATATGTATATCATCATCTTGTACTTTCCTTGAATAGCACCTAGGTTCTTTGTGGAATTAACTGTTTGTTTGTTTTTTCTCTCAGTAGGGTAGACAATGGACAGACCTTACTTTTAGACACAACTGAATCTCAGGATCTGCTAAAAAACCCAGCACAGAGGGAAAGGGAAAAAAATATTTGTTAAGTACATTATTGGAGATATGTACATATACATTCCATTACTGAGGACATTTATTTTTGATTTTAAAATTATTATTGAAGAACATACATGAACATTCTCAAGCATAAAACTTTGTCCCTGTCTTTGACTGTTTTCTTGCTTAGATTCTTGGAAGTGAGTCAAGGTGCATGCCCTTTTTCTGATGCTCTTATCTACATATAGCTCAGTTACTCATTAGGGAAAAAATATCCATTTGTACACCCTGCCCGTCACACTGCGTTAGTGCACATTTTACTCTATCTTCATAGCATTGCATATTTTTGGAAGAACAGAGTTTTCCCATTTCAATCTACTTATTTTGACTAGAGTTTTAAAGAATAGAGAAGAATTTCAGTAGTTATTTCCTTCTAATCTTTTTCCCAGCGTGAAAGTAATTTTGTATATGCTCATAACATAAAGGTATTCACGCAGAAATGCAAGGATAAAGAAATAAAATATAACAAATAATTTACTCTAGAGAAGTAATCCTGTTCTTGGTCAGGCAGTGACTTCTATATCTATATGTGTATGTGCACGTACATATTTACATTAATATTGGGCCCTACTTCATGTTCTATTTTAAATCTACTTTTAGAAGTTACAGAAATTTGTCATGATACTCTTTTGATGCCAACAATCATGCTTTCCATCACATAAACTACAGCTTATTTATATACATGCCTCTTTCTAGAAATATAGATTGAATCCAGGTTTTCATCAGTGCAGTAGCAATATGGCATTATTCTTTATATGTTCAAAAAGTTTAACCCATCTAGTGTTTTTTGGGGGATAAAGTTTTAGAAATTTTTATCTACAGAAAGTTGGCTAGTTTAAAAATCCAACCAATGATGTTTTTCATTAGAATCCTCATAATCCATAACTTTCTCATCATAAACATTGTTCATACCTTTAATTTTCATAAGCTGACATATAAGAATTAACTGGTATTATTATTTTTAACATCATGGAAGGGTAACATCTTAACATATTTATTACTTATGTGTATTTTTCATATCACAAGTTTTTTATTTTTATCATTGATTCATTTATTATATAGAAGATGTGTTCTTTTTATAATTATTTATCAGTAAAATAGTTTATTTTGTATGCTGCATATACATGTATATCTGGTCATTTTGTTGTTTGTATTTCAATCATGTTTATACATTTTAAGCATATATACATTTTTATTGTATAAAAGTTTATTATTTTATTGTATAAAAGTTTATTGTATCAACTTTAACTTATCTGTAATCAAATATCTATCATTATAGCTCACACACACATTCTAGATAAAATATATTAAATTAATGTTATGATATATATATATACACTCTAAATTCATGTTATAATGTATATATACACACTAAATTTCTTCAGACAGAGAACTTATATATTTGATTAAAATATAGGTTTATCTCAAGGTGAAGATGACAATGAAACTCAGATTTTTTTTAGTTGTTTTTTGAGACAGGGTCTCTCTTTGTAGGTCAGGCTGGCCCTGAGCTCAGCCTCCAACTCACATCACAGCAATCCTCCTGCTTCTGCCTCCTGAGTGCTGGGGTTACAGGCGTGAGCCACCATGCCCAGCACTGTGGTATGTGGTACTGGTTGCTGCTGGGTGTGAGTCTCCACTCCCAGTATTGTATGTGGTTACCAGGGATCGAACTCAGGTCCCTGAGCTTGTAAGACAGGCGCCGGAACCACTGAGCTAAATCCCCGACCCGAAATTTTTGTTTTGTCTTGATATTGAATTTTATTTTTACACCTTTTTTATTGCCACCTTTTATTTTGTTTTCTCTTTTCTAATATTTTGAATTAAAATGGATATTTTATTTCCTTAATTATTATTTTTGCTTTAATAATGAAAGTGTGCTAAAACTATGAATTTCCCTCTCTATTGTGGTTTTGGCTAGAACCCATAGATTCTGGGAACTGTCATTTAGCATCTTTTAAGAGAAAAATTTCAAAATTTGTTAGTCCAATTTATCAGTCATTTCTTTTTATGATTTATGCTTCAAGTACTATATTAAGAAATATTTGCCTACCTAATATTACAAATATTTTATTTCTGTTTTCTTGTGGAAATTATTTAATTTGCATTTATTTATTTATTTATTTATTTATTTATTTTTGAGACAGGATCTCTTGCTTTGTAATTCAGGCTGGCTCTGAGCTCACTATGTAGCCCAGGCAAGCTTCAAACTCACAGCAATCCTCCTGCCTCTGCCTCCTGAGTGATGAGATTACAGGCATGAGCCACCACACTCGGCACTGTGGTACGTGGTACTGATTTCTGGTGGGTGTGAGTCTCCATGCCCCACATTGTGGTATGTAGTTACTGGAAATAGAAGCTGGGCCCTTGCACTAGCAAGATGGGTGCCAGAACCACTGAGCTAAATCCCTGGCACACTAATTTGTATTCTTTTTTTTTGTTTGTTTGTTTTTTTGAGACAGGGTCTCGCTTTGTGGTTCAGGCTGGCCCTCAGCTCAGCCTCAAACTCACATCACAGCAATCCTCCTGCCTCTGCCTCCCGAGTGCTGGGATTACAGGAGTGAGCCACCACGCCCGGCATTGTGGTATGTGGTACTGGTTGCTGCTGGGCGTGAGTCTCCACACCCAGTATGGTATGTGGTTACCAGGGAATCGAACCCAGGCCCTTGCACTTGCAAGACAAGCACCGGAACCACCGAGCTAACTCCCCGGCCCCCTAATTTGTATTCTTATATTTAATGTTATGGTCTATTTCCAGTTAAATTTTGAGTATAGAATGAGATGAGGCTGAGGGTCATGTTTCAAAATGTGGCTACACAACTGTTGGAGGTTGATGTCTTGAAAAGGTTATCGTTTCCTAAGAAATTCTTAGTTATCTTCTGAAATTAGAACAGAAGATGATTGTACTTGTGAAGGTCTCTTTATATACTCTGTTTTATAAGATTTTTCCTTCCCAGCCCTGTGTAAACTCTTGAAATTGTCTCTAGACCTGCTTCCAAGTGCTGTCTTTCAGTTCCTCAAGAGCACATTCTCAAGTGTGTTCATGAAAATCAACCAGAGATTCCAGGTGTACATCCCTCTGTCCACCTCTCCAGCTTATCTCTGCAGCTCAGACTTCTTCAGCCCTTGCCACCAATTCCAGCCACATTGGCTCCCCCAAACTTGGCCTCTTTTTCTTCCATTGCAGAAATATACAGCGTTCATTTTGTTTTCCTAGTGTTATCGTTTGTGTTTAGACGTCCTCCTAAAGCCTCACCCAGATGAGGTGGGACTTTCTATTTCACAGATAGTTGAATCTAGAATGTGTACCATTGGGGTTAAGGGCGTGTGATTACTAAACCATGACAGTTGGGTGATTAGTTTGGCACACCACCTTAATCCTGGTAGTCTGATAAGACAAAAAAGGCAGAAAGATGCTGCTGCACTCCCCCTTGCTGCTCTTGCTACAGGGTGGGGTCGTGAGCTGGTTCTCTCTTGTTACTTCCGCTGCTTTGTATGCACCACATTGTTTCTCCTCTGAGATGCTTGTTGGCCATCTCATCCTTGGAGTTCACTGACTGTGGACAGAAACCTCTATGAACTGTAAGCCAAATGCACTCCTTCTCTTTGAACTTCAGCCATCAGGTTTTTGTTTCAGCAATGAGGGAAAAGTAACTAGCGTACCCAGCTTGACCTGGAAGTCTTTCTTTGGAAACCTCCTGGGCAACTGTTGGTCTTATCTCATTTGCTTCCTTTTTCTCAGGAATCACATCCTTGTGCTGCCTGATGTCTGAGGTCTGGAAATCATTCCTTTATGCATTTTTTTCTGTTTCAGTGATTTCTCCAAACAGGCAGGCCAAGCTGCATCCTGCCACTCCATCACGAAGTTAAGCAAAAGAATCTTGGCATGATCTGTACAGAATACGTGTGTGTGCATATATATATATAAGAAACCATATATTATATCTATCTATAGATAGATAGATAGATAGATAGATAGATATAGATATATGGTTTTGTTTTTGTTGTTGTTCTTTTTTGTTTTTGTTTTTGCTTTTTGAGACAAGGTCTCACTTTGTAGTCCAGGCTGGTCCTGAGCTCAGCCTTGAACTCACAGCAATCCTCCTGCCTCTGCCTCCTGAGTGCTGGGATTACAGGCATGAGCCACCACGCCCAGCACTGTGGTATGTGGTACTGATTACTGATGGGTGTGAGTCTTCATGCCCAATATTGTTGTGTGTGGTTACTTGTGAATGAATCTGGGTCCTTGTGCTAGCAAAACAGGTGCTGGAACCACTGAGCTAAATCCCTGGCCCCAGAATATGTATATTATTCATCATGAAAAAAAATCCAATGAAAGGAATTAACATGCTATGAGGAACTAGAATAAAATATGGCTTTTTTTTTTTAGACAAGTAGGGGAATATTTCAGTAATGGGCTAGTCTTGATTTCAGACTGTAATAAATGTTAGTATGTAGGTACAACCTGGGAAAGGAGGGTGAGTGGGGTGTGTGGTAATAGAAAAATTAAAAGTTCAGGATTCATTAGAGTTATTCACTCTGGTACAGTCTAGAGATCAGTAGGATAACCATCCCAACTGAGTCCCCTCATCGAGGGAATAGATCCTCAGCACAGGCATGAAAGACACCAGTGCTGTCTCAGTTTTTCCTTGTCAACTTTTCTCATTGGCAATAATCAAAGGCTGATTTGTTTTCATTAACTTGATAAATTTCTGTTAATATTTCTGTATACTGTCTAAAAGCAAATGCCTACTTTGTGCCCATCATGTTTTCCTTTTATTACTTATCCTCATCAAGTGCATTTCTAGCCTCAGCATTTGCATTGTGTTAGACTCCAGCACACATGATAAACACTGATAAGCTATTGCAGCAAAGTACAAAGTCCCAGGCCTGGACTACAACAGAGAACAAGACACACCTATAGGAGATGCTAGCAGTCACAGGAACACCATCTTACTGTGGCGTTTGAGTGTAGAGGAGTTGAGAGGCCAAGTGAGTGGCATCCGGCAGGCCTCAGGGGGGATCGGACAGGCAGAGGATGCTGCAGACTGGAGAAAGGATGTGCCCAGGAATCCTAAAAGATGAGGGTGGGTTGATATTTGGAAAGAGGAAGGAGACAGTCCTAGAGCCTGGGATGAAAACAAGGGAGTTGATTGTGATGACAAAAAGGACCTGAAATGAGCGAGGAGAATGAAGATGGTAAGGAAAGATCAAGGGGCTGCCTTATAGGAGTCAATACAACTCTGTGTAAGTGCTTGTAGCAACCTGTTTCCCTGCATGATATGATGACTGTAGACTCTAGAAGACATTAGGGAACATTGCTTAATTCCTAGAAGAATTTTTGGGGTCCAGCAGGGAGGATGTTATCAGGAGAGAAAAACCATCTGCCTCCTCATCATGTTCCCAAGGCTGTTCACTTTCCAGCAGCAGATGTCTGACAAAAGCAGTGTGTTTCTCTCGGTGCGGTGGATCAGTCTCTGCCTCCCCAGCACCGCAGTGTTAACAAGCAAAACTGTGCTTATCGGAGCTTTGAAGTCATTGCCTCCTTGTATATCATCTGCCTCTGCAGCTGGAGCAGCTGGAAAATTCAGAGCTGAGTGACATTACGGGGCCACCTGGCTTCAGCCAACCTGGGCTGAGCCAAGAGCATGCTCAAAGAACCACCCCCCCCCCCACACACACACACTTCATTCCCCGAGAACAAGGCTGGCTGCTGCTGCCCACAGGGGCCCATCCTCTTCTCTTCTTCCAGCCCCTGTGAGCTCATTGAGAACCTCCTGGCGATGGAGTGGGTTAGGAGCTTGAGGCTATGAGCTCAGGGTCAGAGATGGGGCAGCTCAGGGTTCTTCAGTGTTAGCCCTGGGGGAAAGGGAAGCAGGATGGCAGACACTAAGGGAACTAATAGACTCATAAATAATCCTCCACCTTAGGGAAGGCCGTAGAGGAAAGTGGCAGAGAGGAAGGGGTCATCTTCCAAAGGCAACTGATAAAGAAGTGCAAAGGGGCAAAGAGCCCCAGGCAGCAATGAGAGAAGGGGGTTGGCTCTGCCTCAGGAGAGAAAGGAGTGATGGCTGCAGCAGGTGAACAGGAGCTTGGGATCAGCTGGCAAATCAGGGGGACCCTCGTGGCAGTGTGGTTCTATGCTGACTGTACGCTTTCAAGCAGGGGTCCGTTGGAGGTTGGGGGAGCCCTGCAGTTGTAGGAGAGATGAAGATAGTGAGGGGAGAGAAGGGGGACCTTGCAAGGGGGCACACTGAGAAGCTGCATAACAAGTAGATTGGGAAACGGGTTAGGAGCAGAGGTGGAAGTGGAGACCGGGATGAATAAAAGCAAAAGTTAGATCTGTAGTGATAGGAGCAGAGCTTGGAGGAGAGGACCCCAGAACTGCAAAACTGAGAGTTCTTGGTACATGATGGTCTTCCAGCTCTGTACAGGCTCCACAGGCAGGTGTGTGAGGGCAGGGAAGGAAGGCCAAGCTCACTTTCTTGGATGGTTTCTCAGCTCTTTGCACCTGTGGGAGGAAAGCCATTCTGAGCAGCTCAGCGGAGAAGGGTCTCAGGCTTTGGGCTCCTGGCCATCTTCAGTTTTTCCATCTGCAGCTCTGTCCCCAGCGGATCTAAATGTCCCAAGAGTTTTCTGCTGCTGTTGATCCAAAGAACACTCCTTTTCCCTCTTTATGGAGGAGAGCACAGTGCTCAGGAGATTTCAATGGCCTGCTAACTTCTCCCAGTACGGAGCATTAGCTGGTCCCTGTACTCTCTGCTACCAGCGGCAAAGCCTGAAGTCCGCCCCAGTCAATCAGTCCACTTCCTGGTGCCCAGAGCCAAGGCTGACAGGAAGGGCCTTGACTTATTTTCCTCCGCTGGTATGAATGTGTGTCGCACCATGGCATTCTCCTTAGGTACCTGGGTTGGGTCAGAGGGATTGGGCCAAGGGTCCCCCAAAAGGGCCACCAGCCTGGATAAATGACCTCCAGGGAGACGGGGTGCTTCTGGGCCCTGTAGGTCATGCCTGTGGGAGGCGCCACGGCGTTGGGAAGGGCGTTGGGAAAGGCTGGGTGCGCTCCCCGCGCCAGACACCAGGCGTCGCCCCCGCTCCTCGCAGAGCCAGGGCCCCCGCCCCCGCCACAAGCTGGAGCCGAGCGACAGCCGAGTAGACGGCGGGACTGGCCGGACAAATTTCCTGCTAGGCTGCGGGCAGCGGGCGGCAGGAGGCGTCGCAGGCGGCGCCGGGATCCCGCTGCCTGCGCGCGTCCCCCTCTCCGTTCCCTCGCGCCGGGCGGGGACCTCGGGGCGCCCCGGAGGGCGGCGGGTGGCCGCCTGGAGATGCGGAGCCGCGGCGGCACGATCGGCGCGACAGCACTGGCCCCCCCGAGGTGAGCGGCGCGCGGTGCGGTCCGGTGGCCGCGCATCCCGAGGTGGCCGTGCGCCCCGGGCGGCCGGAGCAGGCCTGGGACCCCGCCTCGCGTGAGGGACGGGCCGCGCTCAGGTGCCTGGTCCGAGTCCCGGTCCCTGACACCTTCGCGGCGCACCTGGTGTCAGCTGGGGCCTCGTGACCCTGGGTCACTAACCCACGGCGCGTCCTTTCTCCCAGAGTCCCCAGCCCAACTTGATGGTCACAGAAGCAGCTTTTGCTCTTCCTTTGGGTGAAAAGCAGAGAAGAGCGTGAGTCTGCGGGCAGCGACAGTGCGAGGGGAACAGTGACAGGGCGACGTAGGCGAACGTTGTTGAGAAGTGCGTGCTGGGGTGTACGGGCTGCGCACAGAGGCTGACCCTAGACCCTTTCCAGAAAGTGACTTCAGTTACGACAGCAGGCTCCAGCTGCGGTGGGGGCGTCCCGGGGATGCTGCCCTCCGGGGTCAGGGCCGGTGTCTTCTGGGCAAGGGGCAGAGGAAAGTACAAACTGGAGGCTCAGCAGCTCTGAAAAAGACGCTCACAGATTCTCAGGGAAGACGTCAGGATTTGCTGTGTGAGTACCTTGACCCAGCAGAGCTCCTGGAGCCAGAGGGCAGCGGTGCCAACCCTTCTGCTCCCTGGGACCATCTGGGTAAGGCTGCTGAACCCACAGGGTGTTGAGGCTAAGCCAAACCCATAGAGATGGTGCAGGACTTGACTTAAATTCCTCTCAGGCCTGGTAAATCTTTCTAGAAACATTAGACAATGATACCTGCAGAATTACACTATTGATTTGCCTTGAGTTATGACCCCTCTCTCAAGACAGGAAACTCAAGGAAAGAATACAGCCCTGAGCTTGCATTGTAGAGTGTATGAGTATAGGGCTGGTTTGAGAAAAAATCGGCAAAGGCTTCTCTTGTGTTTTAGAAATGATTGTCTCTGTCGAGTCCCAGCTGCCCTTGACCCCAAGCATCCCTTGAAGTGGGGTTCTGAAGTTCTGTATAAAGGTGGGTGAGTCCTTTGGAAACATAAGGATCATGTCCATTTGAACTGTGTGTGTTTGTAGGGGGTGCAAAGCAAAGGCCAGCTCTGACTGTCATCGTCATTTGATGTTCTGTGTGTGAGCAGGGCTAGGGGCTTGTTGCCACATCTGGGTCTATGGCAAATCGAAGCTCAGGGTGCCATGGAACAGCTCATGCTGTGGGGATTGTCCTGTCAGTAAGAAGGACTCAGAGCAGCACTGAGGCTGTCATGGCCCTGCTCCTGAATATGTCTTCAGAACCTTTGTTCTTTGGGTATAGTGGCACCTAAAAGTTAGGGCAATCCCTCATCCCACCCAGAAGACCTTCCGTGTGTGGGCATAGCTAAAAGCTAGGTTTGGATAAGTCAGGATGGTTCTAATTCAATAACAGCCCCTTGTCATCCTAGACAGGTGAATTTTGGGATGTCCATGAGGGAGTTTCTGTCCTGTGATTCTTCCCAGAGCCGCTGTGGAGGGCTGATCCTAAGTACAGATCCTTGTTTTTTCTATGTCCATTTAATTTTACCAGCCCCACTCAGTTTTGGAAAGTTAGGCCAAAATGTAGTTTTTATGAGGCTAGTACTGTGTTCAGCATCCAGCCAACTACTTGTCGTGAACTCTTGGTGACTGTAGTTGAGTGGGTGAACAGCAGTGTTCAAGGTCATGTGTGCTGTCAGCGAACTTATGATTTTAGTTGGTAATGATTGTAGATGGGAGGCAGCCATTTATTTTTGATAACATCAGTTGAACATGAATCACAGAAAGATGAGAGTGGACCATCCAGGGATTAAGGGATCAGTTCTGTTGGAGACACTGAACATACAGCTGGACCAGACAAACCCCATATAACCTCCTGTGGAGGCAGGTTTGGGAGAAGTGAGGGGATAATCTAAGCTTCCTCCCTGGCCTCATTTGACAGGTGTTTTTCATTTATGATGTTTGATTTATATTTTAAAAAGTTGTGCTCCAAGTTGGAATGCATGTATCCATTTGGGATAGAAATTTGCCTTCTCAATATTTCTTTATCTCTAGAAAAGAAACCCTGTATGTTCTAGACCATCTTTTGGGTGTCTCCTGTTACTTTCCAAGATCCTACGAGGTGGAGCCTGCTTGGCTTCATGCTGTGCATTTCTGTTCTCTTTATCTTCATTATTGAACTCCATACCTCAAGGTTCAACTCAAATGCCTTCGTCACTGCAGAGACCCCTCATATATCTAAGAGCAATCACTCAACTTTTTGGTTCCACCGAAGGATATTTGTATCTATCCTAAAGCACGTGTTGGACTCTTCCTGGTTGGCTCGTTCAGATAGTTAATGTCTTGCATCAGTGGTCAGTTAAGGGTGTATACCAGATCTTGGATTTGGGGTTCAGGTGTGATTCAAATTCTGGCTCTAATGTGACCTTGACTAAGTGGCTGAAAACTCAGGCCCCTGCGTTTTTCTTCTCTGGAATGGGATTGATCACTTCTATTTAGCTGGTTCTTGTGAGAGGGGCTGATAATGCATATAAATTACAAGGCATGTGGCTGGCACTCAGTAAATTATAGTTATTATTCTCCTCAAACACTCAGTGCTGTGCAATGCATATGTTAAAAAACAATGTTTAAATGAATAAATCAACAAAGCCAAAACTCATACACATAGATTCTACCTTTTATGTGCCATCCAAATTGGTAGGTCAAATTAATATGGTGTGACGTGTAGGTAACTTTAGCCTTTACATGATGATCTGAATGATTATATAAATTTTGCCTGATTAAGTATTTGATCTCTTAATGTTATCATTCACCTGTACTCCATGAGTGAATCCACTCTGCAGCATGCTCCATGGACCCTGGTGATGAATGAGGTAGAAATGGAGCTTGTTTGGCACATTAACCTGGGCTCGTGGATTGAATAAAAGCAGGCAGGGTTTGAGGCAATGCAAAGGTAAACCAAAGCTAGCACCGAGAAGCAGTGTGGTCTAGAGTGAGCTGTATGAAACCACAGCATGAGAACAACATCCAGATCAGAGCATAGCTATGAAACGAAGACACTGCCCCTGAACCTCAAAACCACTTGTCTTACCTCCAGAAAGGTCATCTCTGAGTTGCTCCTATTGCAGCCCTGTGACAAGATTTCACTCTGCCCATCTCTGGTCCAGGAATGGCCATTGTCTGCAGCTGGACCCAAGACAGGGTCTCCCTGCCATTTCTCAGCTTGGCAGTTAGGCCACATTTCTCTCTTTCTGGAAACCAGCTCTAGGCAGAGTGATAGCCAGCTGGCAAATATGCTTAGATACATTAAAAGTTTATTTTGGATGATTACCTCCTCATTATTTTGTCACTTGCATTTTTGTCCACAGAAGCAGCAGGCTGGCTAACATTCTATATGGTTAGTACTTTAGATCCACCATATCCAATGTAACAGGGGTTTGCAATGTTATTACTTCTCTAGCAGTTGCAGGTGGGGCAGGGGCTGTTGCCGGATGTGGGCTGGGAGATCCCTAGTCTGGGGATTACCCAACCTACCTCCTTTTCTTCTTTCAGTTCTGGCTGCTGTTTCCCAAATCTCACTTGTCAAGGTCAGCCCCATCCAGGTGTTCCACTTGGGGAGTTTTGATGTGGTTCACAGCCTTTGAACTCTTACTGCAGCCGACTCACTGCCAGAAATGTGTGTCCCGTGTCTTTCTTTCAACTATATAAATACTTCAAAGGAATTGATTAAGCTTATGAAGTAAAAACTCTTTAACAGTTCCTTTTAGAAAAACAAATAGACATATTCTTTTACATTGAATCCAAATGAAATATGGACCAAATAAAATATTTTATAAGGATGGATCTATTTTAAAATATTTTTCAAGTACAATCAGGAAAAGACATAATCTAGTCTAATACTGTATATTGTATCAAATGACAAAAGGGCTCAGAAGGTTTTCTCTCTCCTCGCAAATAGAAACTCCACTGAGAGTAGAAAGATTATGAAGAAAAATCTGATCATTGGCTATGGGCTAAAAAGCCAAAGTGTTGTGCCCAATTGTTTTGATTCTAAGATTTCTTGGGTGAAGAATGGAGGACAAGTTTTTTTTTTTAAAAAAAATCTCAGGCCTGAGTGCTAGCTGAATCCTGTCTCTTAGAAAAGCTGGTGCGGGAACTCCAGAGCTTAGTGCATAAGCTCCACCAGCAGTCCTCTGTATCTGGATGGCCTGTGCGTCACCTGGGGCCTGGGACACAGAGCACACTGGAGTATGAAGTGGAGGAATGGGTGGATGGAGTGGTCAGCAACGCAGGAGGCCCAGTGCTGAGGGCTACCTCAGCCATGACTTCACTCTGCCTGGATACTGTAGTAGCAGCAAGTCAGGGGGACAGGGCTGTGGTTTCCACAGGAGGCTGAGCAGTCTGGGGCTCAGGGTAAGCAACATGGGTCAGAAGGACCAGTGTCTTGTTAGGGCGTGAGGAGCTGAGACTTTGAAAAAGACAAGAAATGTACCTTATGTATGTGTAATTCCAGTCTTTGTGAGAGGAGAATGACATGGCCACAGGTTGTCATGAAGGTGAGTGGAAAGTTTGTGCAAAGCTTGGTATACACTAACCAAAGAACCACAGGACTTGAACCAAAAACTTGAAGCTATATAAGCACCAACTCCTTGGCTACCAGTGCTTTGCCTTCAAGGCAGTCATTTGATTTCTTTTCTGTAAAATGTATGGATACTTTTTGGTTATTAATGTCTTTAAATCTATGTGGACATTTCCACCTAGACATTAGTCACTGGATTTGTGCTAGGGAAGAAAATTAGCTTCATTTCTCTTCTCAATCAAAAGTTTTCAATGCCTTAAAACATAACCACTTGAATCCGAAGTATTATTTTTAATGGCCTTTGTGCTGTGTCCTTTATTGTCTCTCTCACTCCCAGAAAGATCCGGTGTTTTCAGGCTTTAGTCTGTCTGCTCTGCCGAGCTACTTGCTCACAGCAGCTGTGCCCTTTTGGCGGCCCTCACCTTGGGCCCCACAGCACGGGCACAAGCACAGGCTGAGTGTGCAGAGCACATCTTTAAGCACTGCCTCGGAAGAGAGCCCTGCAATCCATCTTCCTCAGTACAGACCAGCTCAAAAAGTGGACTCTCTCTGCAGGGTTTAATGTCTGGTTCCGGAACCTCTTCCCCCTCACCTCATCCCCATTTCAATTCATCTGACATTGTTGTTGTGGAAAAAGTCTTATTTTGAATGATAAGTTTGAACCATTTATACTTAAATGGACATACCTTGAGGACATCCTCATAAGTGAAATAAATAGGTCACAGATGTGTAAATATCGCATCTTTTCTCTTGTATGAAAAAATAAAGATGTAAATGAGTTCTAGAATATATGTTATATATTGTGAAATAGAAACTACTCAAAGCAAAATGGGATATTAAAAAAAAGAAAGAAAACAAAATTTATGTATATAAGGGTGGGGTGGTAGGGTGGGTAGAGCTATGGGAAAAAATGAGAACTAAGTTGTGTCTTATACTGGTACAAATTCTCATTGTTGAGTGCAATCATGATGTGTAAATGTAATGTACCAATAAAGATATTTTTTTAAAAAGTCTTATTTTGTTGATGGCATATGGCCCAAGTGAATGTCCTCCAGTCAGAAGGACTGTGTCTCCTCGTGGGCTGCTGCTGTTTGAGTCTTGGTGGTGACCCTGTCCTGTGGGTTGCGGAGGGTACAAGGAAGCAGAAGAGTTCAAGGACAGCCACTAGTCTTGACTACACCAGCAGTGTTTCCCGCAGGGCAACTTTCCTGGGGCTGACTCTACTCTTAGCAATTCTGTATCTGTCCAAACTTTATGTAACATGCTTTTTCCATCACAGGCTGGGTTGTTTTTGAGATAAGATGAGATGGTCGCTGAAGGTGGGAGGCCTCTAGATTTCTCCGTGGATACAAAGTAAATCACCCCCGCTCAGTGAGCCCAGGTCACAGGCCCATTTTAGCACACAAGACCTCTGAGGCTCTGCAACTCTTTCCAGTCCTTTCTACCTTCAGAGCACTTTCCCATTCTCCATAGAGCAAGGAAGGAGGAGGAGAGGAAGAGAACCAGAGCCAGTTTACTGTCTCCCACTTTTGGCAGCGTTGGAGGCTGCCCATTCCCTTTCAGCACAGTGTGAGCCTATGTCTTGGGCAGGAGATAAGGACCGGGGCATGCTGGGACACTTCCGGAGAGAACAGGTGGCTTGTGCTCATATCTACCACAAGGTTCAGACTTAAACACCTTAAGCCTCTGAAGCAGAAGCTCACTCACAATTACAGGGAAGGAAATCAGTGTGAATTAATAAGCTGGAATGTTTGTGTCCTTTTATTACATTCAAGGATTTACCGTAACTCAATCTGGGCCAGCAAAATGTTGCCTTTGGGTACTCTTGCTGTAATGAATAGAAAGCATGCAAACACACTTCCACAGAGAATAAAATATGTTAACTTCCTAACTGAGCCAAAGTGAAACTGTGTGATCTTAGGTGGACTGTGACATTTATGAATCAAAAAGGAACTTCTGTTTCCAGCACAGTATTTCAAGTCATCTCAAGACTTATATTGTTACTGGTCGAATTATTCTTTGTAATTAACACTTTGTTTTCAGTATATAGTTTTTCCTGGCCCTGGAAACAGCTTTAGTAAACAGCTAAACATTAAAGTGCTGGACAGAGAATGCTCCGGAATGGTAGCCTTGCTCTTAATTTTCTGCTCTCTTTGACTCAGCACTCTCTTCCTCAGCTCAGGGAAGAGCTTGATTAAGTATATCAGTTATTCAATAAATTACTTTTTGCCAACACAGCAAGCCTTAGCTAAAGCTCATTCATCTACTGGAGATATTATCAGTCTATCCATTTAAATTCCTTTAAGCAAACTCCTGATTTTAGCTCAATATAGTATAAAAGTGCAAGGGCCAGAAATTTAATAATTCTGTACGGTGTTGAATCAAGCTATTCTTAGCTGGCCAACAATATTCTTTCAAAGGATCTTTCTTTGTTTTCATCTACTGTGAATCATGTTTGAGAGTCTCTGAGATCATTTAGCATTGGAATTACAAAAAGAAAGCATGGTGCCTGTTGCATAGATGTTCTGAGGCCTTCAGGGGTTGGGGTTCGGGGGCAGAACCTGTCACTAGCAAGGAGTGATGAATGTAACACTGGATATGGAGGTGGGCAGAGCCCATGGAGTGGGCCTATGGAATGGGACATGGGAGGGCTTCACCGAATAGAGTAGGCTTGGTTTAGAATATTTTCTTGGGCGCAGCCAGGGCCCGAATTGATACAGGGACTTCCATGTGCTTGCCCAGCAGTGAGAAATTGTGTATCATTTCTGGGGAACAGCAGGAGTCTGAGTAGAGCTAGATCCCAGAGGTGGTAAGAATGAGATGAGAGAAGTGGAAAAGCTCTGGGGTTCTGCAAAAAAGTGGTATTCCATCTAGGTGATAGGCTGTGTGGTAGAGATCAGCAGTTCTTTCTACTTAAAATCATGGCCTCCTTTGAGATTCCTTATGTAGAAAAATGCTTGCAGTTTTTTACAGGTCCTTTCTGACCATCTCCCCTGGTCATAAGCCCCATGGATTCCAGGTGTGTCACCCACCTGAACCATCCCTTAGAGCTCAGCAGCATGCTCAGCTGGGAGGCTAAGACAGGGTTCCTGCTGGTGGTGTGACCAGAGTGGAGGTAGGTGAGGGACACTAAGGCAGCAGGAGGAGTGTGTAGGCAGTGCGTCATGCATGTGAGAGGCTGAGGCCCGAGTCTGAAGCTGTCAGCTGATGGGACCAGGTGCAGCCTGTGAGGGATGATGGTGAACTCAGGTGGAGGGCTGAGTGTGGAGCACCTCTGGGGAAGGGGGAGCTCACGAGACCTTGTACAGTGCAGGCAGCTGACTTGCCTCAGGGAGGGAGACTCTATCTGAGGAGTGCAGAGTGCTTTAACATGAAACTGGTGCTATGTCTGTGCTTCACTGTGATTCACTGTTTATCTTTTTAAAATTATTATTAAAAACTGAGTTGCAGTGTACATGCTTGGGAATTAGACAGCATTCCTAATAGAACAACATGCAATGGGCCATCCAATAATGTCTGTGGCCTCAGAGACAGGGGCTCATGAGAGCAAAGCTGCTATGACTGGGCTCATGAAGCTACAGGCTGCACGTTGTGACTTTGCACCAGTGACATGGACAAACTGGAAGTTACCCTGCGCTCTTTGGCAGCCATGCCTCTTGTCCTTAGCCTGATTAGGATCCTACATTTTTTTGTGACAGGGTCTCACTTTTTGTAGTTCAGGCTGGCCCTGAGCTCAGCCTGGAACTCACAGCAGTCCTCTTGTCTCTACCTCCCAAGTTCAGGGATTACAGGTGTGAGCCGCCATGCCTGGCACTGTGGTAAATGGTATTGACTGCTAGTGAGTGTGAGTCTTCATTCCCAGTATTGTTGTATGTAGTTACCAGGGATCGAACTTGGGCCCTTGTGCTTGCAAGACAAGCACCGGAAGCACTGAGCTAAATCCCTGGCCCCTAGCCCACGTTTTAAGTGTTCTCTGACAGTGGGAGATATCTGTGTGGCAGCTGGGAAAGGAGTGGCAGCATACCTTGGGGGAAGGTTGCATGGAAAGGTTCTAGGAAGGTGAGGTGCAGGAGAGCTTGACATCTCTTGATAGAGTAGCTCAAGCAGCATTCTGCCTAGAATCACTCTGGTAGGGCCGGAGGAAAGACAGGATCATGCAGAGAGTGCAGAGACAGCCTAGGAGGAAGAGCTCTTGACTTTCTAGAGAGTAGATGTGGATTCTCAAGGAGCGCAAAAAAAGTCATTTGTTGAAAGGATGAAGAACAGATCCAACTTTGGAAATGCGAGAATTGCCACCCTTCAGGTAGAGGGAAGCTAACTGAGGGCTCCACTGACTATAAAATGTCCTGCAAAGTCCTAGTGGCTAGAAACAATAGTGATGACTTTAGTTGTACTGAAAATTCATTTTATATATTCATTTTACAATCAGGCCTTACCCAGATACCTATCTGTCTGTGCAGGGCAGTTCCCAGGTCTAACACACAGATTTGGTTGAGTGTATGTGCTCAGGAAATTAAATTCATTTAACACTGAAGAACCAACTCTAAGAGGCATTATGGTCAAACCCAAACACACACACACACACACACACACACACACACACACACACACACACATGCACACACATGCACATGCATGCACATGTGCACACACACTTTTATGAATTTCCAGTTATCTTTTTCAACAACATTCCTCATACATTTTAACACAGTGAGAAACATTTTCTAAACAAGTTTTATCAACAATCGAAATCTGCTTCTACCTTTTGCCTTAGATATGATATGGGAAATTTACCAGCTTGACCTCTTCCTTTAGAATTGAAGCCTGTTGCCAGCTGCAGATGAAGCGAATTAGATTTGCCCGAGACCACCCACTGCCACTCAGGGCTCCACAAGTGGAGGGATGAGGATCCCTCATCCTTCCTTTCAGGGCCTGAAGCAGTGTTCATGTTGCTGGACCTCTGGAAATGGAGACTTCTCATCTGTGTCCAGGAGAGGAAAGCCCTGGCTATTCGCTTGCTTAGACAGAAATGCTAAGATGTCATGCTAAGCCTTCAGCAGGCCCCAGAGGGAAGAAGTGATGGCCTCACCGTACTGCATCCTGTTATCTACTCGGCCTAAGCAATACTCTGCCTGTTCCTATGAGTGTGTTTTCTGCCTGACGAATTGCTTCCATGAGGAATTTTAGAAAGCAGTGGTGTGTATGTGTCTTATCCACAGCATGATTTTTTTTAAACAAATGATTTATTATTTGTCACATTGAAATGTAGATCCTGAATGGATGGGTTGTGCTGGGAATAAATAAATGACATCAATCCTGATTATTTTACATAGTTGTTTTTGTTTTTGCTTTTTTAAAACCCCCTTTTATTTTCAGAGTGGTATAATTATAAATATCTTGCAAGGAGTGTGTTTTCCATCAAGCTTGGTATCTTGGAAGTTAGAGTGTCCAGACTCAGCATGCTTTGTTGGTTTTTACCCAAGCAGTGAAGGTGGCTGCACCAGATTACTGCTTTGAGCTCATGTCTAGAATGATGTTGGGTGGGAGCTACTTGACTGTGTGAGTGTAGTGTATTTAGCTGATAGTAAGAAGATGCAATAACATGGGAAATGGCTGGTATCTGTAACCCTATATATTACTGAGCCTTTTGTTGCTGGGACAAAATACCTGGTATATGCAATTTGAAAAGGAGGAGGTTTATTTTGACTTCGGTTTTAGAGGTTTCAGTTCATGGTAAACATGAACTGGTGATGACAGAGTAGCCTCTAAGCCACAGGACTGGCCATACCTTACATTTATTTACTTCCATTCACTCTTACTGCATCCCATTCACCTATGAATTATGATATCTTCTCTATAATAAGATTCAAATGTTGAACAAAACTCACAGGTGCCTCAGATCATTTCCTGGATCTAGAATCCAGCTCTGGGATCTGTCTGACCCCAGGCTCTATGGAAGACCTTAAGAGGATGATTGTGGAACATATTCCTTCTCTGGCACCCAGTGTAGGGATGAGGCCTGGAACACGTGGTGGGCCTCCTTGAGGTCACCGTGCTATCCACCTGAGCCTGAGAGGCCTTTTGTTCCGGGACCCGTGATCTGGTCCATTTTCTACTTAGGCCTTTTGGCTGAGCAGTTGCCCCAACTTTACTCCTCAGAACTACAGGCACCACACATGAGAAGACCTCCCTTGGTTTTCTCTTAAAGAGTCCAGTGTTCCTGCCATGCAACTCCTGTCATGTGGAGAGGTGACAGAATTTTGGGTCAAGGCAGGAGACAGTAGGGAGAGTGCAGAGGGCTTTGCTGGGTCATTTACACCCCAGCGGTCTCCCTCCTATGGCCTTGCCTCTCTTCCACCTCTGCTCTCTCTTGCTTTTCCATTTCCAGATCACCACTGTCCTTTTTTTCCAGGACCTCAGGCCAACTGAGCTCACTGGTGGCAGGCCCTCTGCTGAGGACACTGAGGTTGGCAAGGGAGAGCTCTGACCCAGTCCCATTCTCAGCAGCTCTCTGCGCAGCTGTGGTCTCCTCCCATCTCTGGCAGCTTTCCCTTGACCACACTCCTGCCCCAGCAGAGCCCTGGAGAGCGGGCATTCAAGCTGGCACAATGGATAGCATGCCATTCTTTTGCAATGAGTAATAGCAAAACCAGTCCAAAAGATGTCTGGTGTTTTCCCCTTGTTGTTGCCCAACCTCATCAAGTTGGCCTTAGCATGTGAAGAGGACCTGGGTGCCACTCTAGTGGGCATAGTTCCAGGACTCAGCAGGGACACCGTGAGTCAGGCCCCAGGAACCAAATGGATCCACAGCAAAGTGTTACAAGTGCGGGAGAAGCCCAGTGTTGGAATGATTTGCCTTTTACTCTTGATTTGAAAATCATCTTGAATTGGTTTCCAGGGCTCCACGGAGTGTTTTTGTTCTGAGAAAAATCTTATTAAGATGTTTCAATGTTGGTGACTCCAGCTTTGTTTTTTTCATGGAAAGTTTACACATGTTTCATCTAAGTTTCTTTGTCACATTCTCAGATGAATCTGGAATTTGGGGTTAACAGTTAGAAAGGGGCCCCAGCCCTTGTATTCATTTCGCACTGCTTGATTTTTGGCAGCGAAAGCTAAGCCCCTAGCAGTAATGGTGCTAATGGTGTAGTGTGTGGCCTAGCTCCAGAGGGTGATGTCCTTGCAGAAAGCTTAAGCTGGAAAATACCCATGACAAGGACAAGGTGCGTTTGAGTGGAGGCTTGAATACTGTGTCAAGATGCGTGAAAATAAAATTAACCATGGTGTGAGGCAGGAGGCATCTCTGGGAAAGTAGGTATCTGGAATTAAAGAACACGTGAGGACAAATGTCAGATGTTTTCATAGTTTGTGCTGTCACAGGGACAGATTATAGGGCTATGGGCATAGCTGTTAACATCTGGAAAGGCAGAGTGATGCGGGAAAGATGATTCTAAGGCACATGATCAAGCAGATATGGGGTCTTTGGAGAATTTTTTTTATTGCAAGTTGCAGTCAATATGTTCTCCTTTGTCCACTGTCCCTTATGTAATATTTGATGAATAAAAATAAAAATCAGTCCAAATAATTATGACAATCTGGGTAGATGTTCAGTAATGTTCACTGAGTTGTAGAACATGGACAAATGTGTGCTTACATCACTGCGTGCCTATGTCCTTTGTGAAAGCACTTGATAATGTGTAATTCAAAATCTATAAGTTATAGAATATTGAACAGAGTCACCAAACTTCCTGGAAAGTAGCCATTGTCATGAATAAGCAAAGCAGGAGAACCTCAGACACTAGTACCATCTCTGTTTTAAGACAAGCATTTGGAAATGTGCATACCCAGGTCCTGAAGAGACTGGGTGAATTATGTCAGCACAATCTTTAGCACAAACTTCAGTTTCTTAGCTCTAGAAAACAAGTCTGGTGAGTCTGTCCTAGCTCTTCTGTCAGAAGCCAGCCCCCCTGGATCCTTAGCTAGGGCTGGAAGTTCTGCTTTGGTGGCTGGTGAGCTGGTGTCCTTTGTAGGCCTCAGGCACAGTGCCTTGCCCTAGGAATTCATCCACAGGACTTTTCTGGGTAATTATGGCAACTGCCTTCTACCAGACAGTGGAGTCAAGAACAAGCAAGGGGGAGTCCATCATGCCCTTAGGACCTAGTTCATCAGTCACATTCATCCCTGTGATATTCTCGTGGTTGTGTGTGTTATTCTGATTGTTGTGTGTGTGTTAACCCTATTCACACAGGGAAGAGTGATTGGTTCTTTCCAAAGAGTAGGTATCAGTGAAGAAACTTCATTCTTTTATTATGCTGTATTAGTTGTCAATCTTGACCACATTCTACCCACTGTCAACCTGGTTAACTTTGTGAAAATAGGAACTTGACAGAGGACTACTGGAGAGTTCTCAGAAACAACAGTAAACCTGGAGACCAAGGTTTAGAAAATGGACAGAAGCCCAAGAAGCCAGCAGCCCAGGTCTTAGTCAAGACCAGACCACAGGAAGCTTCTAGTGAGGATGTGGCCTGTGGTCCATTGCCTCTAAAGCCAGTAGACTTCACAGGTTTGGCCACTCCAGCTATTTTCAGAAACACCCCCCCCCACCACCGGCCTGGGTGGTGTCCTATAGAGCTCAAGTTGTACATACAAGTGTATGTAGTGTAGAGTTTGTGTCACTTATATGCCATACCTTTATGGCAAGTGCATGGAGGGGGAAGGTGGGCAAAAATGGTCCTTCTCAGAAAGGTAGAACACTTTGGGCACATGCTGTATAAGTAAAGAGTACTTATATGTAAATGAGTACCTAAATGTAAAAGAGAGTTCAGGCGGCTATGGACAGCCCACAAAATGCCAAACTTCACTCTTTCTGCTTTGTACAGTGCTCAAGTATTGTTTTTGGCTGAAAACATAGCCAGTATTACTGTATTAACATATTTCTAAAAAGTGATGTTAATTTGAATGATGCCTGTTACACATGGGCTAAACTTAATACCTTTCAAAAGCTGAAACCAACTCTTTTGTATAGAAGCTAATCACTTTAGAGAACAAACACTTCTTAACTGCCTGTGTTATTTTTAAGATCAGGGCTGTAGATATTCATTTTCTTGAGACAAAATAGCCAATATTTAGGTTTCCACTTTTGCTCAGAATGAGGAAATGTTATGAATTTCTAGACAACTCCTTGCGGTGTGCCATGCTGAGTGAATAAACAGGAAGCTGTTTTCAGTTTTCTTTCTCCACAGTAACTGACTATGTTCTGGAAAAAAAAAGAGTACAGGTTGTTAAAACAAATTAAAGAACTTGAATTGATTTTATTTTGTTACTTAGGAGTCTATTTTAACATGAGCCTATTTAAGAACTAGGATCGGGAGCACATGAATGAGTGGAGTAACAGTTGCTTATAATTGTACATGGCAGGTCACATTTGGAAAATTCATTTTGGTAATGCGGTACTTCTTTTCTTGTGTAAGGAATGCACAACGTGTAGCAGCACTATATTGTTCTGTTTCTTAGACTGGCTTTCACCTTTCCTGGACATCAGAATGCAGGGGCAGGAGGCTGAAATGCTGGCTGGGATGAGTGTGGTATGAGGCTGAGAGATTCAGATTCTGCTCATCAAGGCCTAGCCAAAGGGCTCTGTGTATCCAAAATAGTCCTGGGGCACAGCCAGTGAGGAACAAGACAGGGCCTAATGGGGAAGACAGAAGATGCTGGATAATTACGAGAGAGGAACAGGTCTCTATTAGCTCATAGTGTTGTCACATCAGGCAAGAATAGTGGAGTGACCTACACCTGTGGTTAGATTTTCATCCTGCTTTAGGGATGTGGCATTTGGACATTTAACATTTTCCTTAACAAGTGTAATTTGGCTACTTCTTCTAGCACTGGAACCCAGGGGTGTCACTGGCTGACACTAGACGAAATCCTGACCTGTGCTTGCAGGAACTGTGTTACTCAAAACACTCACCACAAGCACTAGCCTCACACTCTTCATGGTGAGGGCTCCCCCAAGAGGGCCCATGAGGGAATAGTGGGTTCTCTGAGAGTAACTAAGGAGTCTTAAGTTTAATAGGTGTGTGAGATCAGCCCATTTTATAATGAGCCAAACTGACACATGGAGTATTATCAGTTGTTCAGGGCTGTGTCGCCAGAGAGTGGCAGGGCTGAGAAGCTAGGCCAGGTTTGCCCACCCCCTAGATCAAGGCATCTTGGCAGAGTGGGGTCAGCTGTGGTGGGGAGGGGCTACAGGGTGGGCCCTGGATCCTAGGTAGTGTGATTCGCAACACTTTCTCTAGGTACAAATAGTGACTTGTCCACAGTCACATCTTAGATACAAGTTGTGGCTGAAGGAAATAACATTTCAAGAGGGCTGACTTCGTCATTTCTATGAGAAGACTTAGATGATTATGGTTTCAGGATGAAAGATGAAGTGAATCACCTTTGTGGACGGATTGCATTTTTACGAAAGAATAATAATTCCTTCTCAACTGATGCATTTCAATGGATTATTTACTTATTACTGTTGGGTGTGATGATTTAAAGCTTTGTAGTTTTATCTCTTTTAAATTGCTGTCTTCCCACACTTTATACTGTGTTTTGATATAAATACAGAAAGCACCGTCATTTTTGGCTAAGAAACTGTATGTACCCCTCAAAATCTGTTAGCAAAAATATTGATTTTTCCAGATGCAATCATCCCGATTTGCTTTTTTTCCCTCCCCTCGATATTCATAAATTGTGTCAGTGGTTGCCATCAAATTTCTAGATAAGCAAGACTTCAAAGGAGCTTAATTTGTGTTATTTACAAACCTTCCAGCATCCATGTTGGCTATTTTTCACGTATTTGTCCAGTCTATCCCATCCAATATCTGAACATATCTTAGGGCTTCTTTAATTTAACAAAGAAGGAATGTTGTGATAAGTCTTTGCTTTGTTAATCCGGCTATCTTCTGTGCCCTTGTTTCCTGGCCGGCTGTCTCTGTCAGTAAATCTCATTTGCTATTGACAGGTTTCTTTGGATCTTGGAATTTTTGAGCAGGAAGGGAATAGTGGAAAGCTAAATGCAGATACAGCAATCTTTAACTGTTTTTAAATGTACACATGATCATTGGTTCGTATTGATCTGTTCTTTCTTTTTTCTGGAAGGTTTCCAGTGTCAAAATTCATTTCCTCCTTCTCCTGTCTTCATCGTTTTTTCTCTGCCAACTGAGGATTGTTTCTGGCTGTGTGATAGACGTACTGTGCTGGGTTAGATCAGGGTGCCTATCTGTGATTTTGAACCCAGCTACAGTCAGGACTGAATGAAGAGCAGTGTTTTACTATGGACTGAAACTCAGAGGTGTGCGTTTGGAATGTGTATCTATCTTAAAATGAAAGAGGGGGCACAGCAGAGTAGTTGAGTATAGAGGAGGCCCTGGATTCAATCCTTAGAACTATAAAAAGGAATATGGTAGAAACCGTGGTATTTGGTAGTTCAGGGCTGTGTTGATGATATCACATTTAAAATTGTAGCATTTAGTTTTATATCACCTTTCTCTTGGCCCAACTTTTATATCTGAATAAAACATTGCAAAATAGGTCATAGGTTAAGACCATGGTAAATCAGCTTTCATACTGGAAATTAAAAATTAGCTCTATAGCCATGTAAAGTGACATATCTGTTAAATAAAGAGACTATTGTGAATGGATTTATATATTCAATTTGCCTGCAGTTGTCAAAACCACATTAATTGTAAGCTCAATGACACTACTTGCTGATTCTAGTCACATGTAAATTGCACATGTGCTATTTAATCTTAAAAGCAAAATTAAACGATGAGTTGGGGTACATTTCAAGCTACAACATTAAGCGATTGTAATTGGTGGAAGGAGTTTAGTGTGCTTGGTAAAATAAAATTGGGAGGTGCTTTGGATTTGGGATTCATGTGTATTTAGTAATTTGGTTCAGTTCATCCCCAGTCTACCAAATACTGTGCTTTCTAATATGTTCTTTTTTTATGATTCTGAGGATTGAATCCAGGGCCTCTTGTATTCTCTACTACTGTGCTGCATCCTCTTTTTCAACTGTAATTTTTCAGGTTAACTTCTACCACTGTGTTTGTTGTGTGAATAGTAAACTTATAAATTCCTTAAGACATTTACATTATTACATAAACCCTTCATATTAATGCAATAAAGCACTGTTTGAGTTGTTAGCTGCATGGTAATTAGATACAAATTATTTTTTGAGAGATCAAAGAAGATATTTCTTTCTTTTTAAAAGAAATACGAGTATTTGTTAAGACTACATGAGGGTACAAAGAAATGAAAATCCTGATCCTCTGGCCTTGGTTATCTTCTAATTAGCATGACATTCCCAGCAGTTTCCTTGAAAGACCCGGCCCCAGCCTCTGCCATGCATGAGCACATGAGAGCTGGGGACTGCTGCGGGCAGCCCCCGGAAAGGCGCAGGACACCCACACCTCGGACTTGCATGGACTGAGGGACTCTTTATCTCCTACCAAAAATGGTGGTCTCTGCAGATCAAAGTTCTTCACCCAGTTCTTCTTGAAAGTGTAAATTCAGGTGGGGAAAACTACCATATATTTGGTTTCTTTTGTAATTGCATATCCCATTGGGCCTTAAACATTTTTCTAGAATGTATTTATTTTTAGGTGTGTAACTCTATGGGTTTTAAAAAATACAAAATTGTATCTGCCCTACTAGATCAATACATACAGGTTTTATCACCTTAAAAATTCTCTTTGACTACAACTTCATAGTCAGACCATTAACCCTTCTCCTCACCCTTGGCAACAGCTTCTCAGTGCCCTATCCTTCTATAACATGGAGAAACTTACACAGCATGGTTTTTATGAGCCTGGCTTCCTTCACCTAACCCAGGGATTTAAGAATCATTCTTGTTATATGCATCAAGAGTTAATTCGATTTTATTGTCAGTAGTATTTTGTTAGATGTACCATAATTTGTTTATCCATCCCCTAGTCGGGAAACATGTTGATTACTTCCAGTTTGGGATGCTTGGTGAATGAAATAATTGTAATTTGTGCGTACAAGTTTTTGAGTAAATACAGGTTTTCATTTCATGTGGACAAATAAGGCTGGGATGGTTGGATCACAAATTAAAGTGTGTTTAGTTTTGTAGAAACATCCAAATTATTTCCCATTGCAGGGATACCATTGGCTTTTATGCCAATAAGCCAGGAGAGTTCCAGTTGCTCTGTACCTTTGTCACATTTGTTAATAGCCATGTGTTATCTATTTTTAGTTTTTGGCCATAGGTGAACAGTGATATTTCATTGCACTTTTCATTTGTATTTCCCTAAGCACTATCATGTTAATTGCTCAACTGTTTATCTCCTTTAGTAGTATCTGTTCAGAAAATCTTTTGCCTGCTTTAATAACTGGGTCATTAATGTCACACATTTTATTTTTTGACATTAGCAGCATCATTTTGACAGTAAGCTTCACTACATGGTGAAAGGAATAAATATCACCAAGAAGACAAACAACCCAGTAAAAAGACATTAGCTTTTAAAAAAATGTTTATTTTTTAAACCTCTTTGGCATTTTCTTGTATCCTGTTTTCCTTGCTCTAAGACTGTCATGCAATTTTCCAGGTAATCGCTGGCCTGTGGGAGAGTGTCCCCACCTGTGTATGTAAAAAGGGACTTCGAGACCACTCTGCAGGGTGACAGCTTTCCTTTACTTGTCAGAGTGCCAAGGCTTTTTTTTTTTCATTAGACTTAGGAAATTCTGCAGCCCTATTTGGTTCTTTACCTGGGTGGAAGAATCACCAAAAAATGTGAACAAATACGTTTCAAGAAAGTAACCTTATTCTCCCTTTTAAATTAGGAGATTTTCATCACGCAGATCAAAAAGTATGAACATGTGTTTTATCATTGCTTATCATTCCCTCTTTGGCACCAAGAACTTGACATATTTTTCTGTCTGGATCTCTGGGTTTTTTTGTCATAGTTTCCCTGTGGGAACTCATTTACTAGAAAAATTCTTTTTATCTAGTTGAGATTTTGTAAATGTCTCTTTTAGGTAGGCAGACTCTTTTAAGTGGCTAAGTTCTGGCTTAGTCATAATGGAACCTATGAGTTATATTTCGACACCATCTTACAGGGGTTAACATTTTTAGGAACCATGAAATTTATTTATAATCAACATATTGATTTTTTGCGGTCTTATTAAGGAATATAAGGCACAGAATTTTATGCTACATTATTTTAATTTTAGTTCAATGGAGACCCTATCAGTTTCTTCTCCCTTATCAAAAAGGATAAATTTAAAAAGGAAAATTAAGTGCAATGTATATATTTAAAATTAATGAGTTAATCATTCCTTTAGAATGAGAATCCATAATAAGCAGATGTTCTAAATTTTTTATTTGGCATAGTGTGGCCAAACATGTATGGCATGTTTAGTTTGGGGGTAGTAGTTTACCCTTTAGATGTGTATGGTACCTCTGGGGAAATGAAGACATACACAGACAAAATGACAAGAAAATTCAGAAGGAGCACATGCTGAGTCCAGGCCTGGTCCCTCGTGCACTCATCTTGGCAGCTTCAGATTCTGTGACATCCACTTCCACTCGGTTTTCTCCCACAGCCAGAAGAGATAGGAGGGTGAGCAAAGGCACTTTGTTTGCACACGTGTGTGCTATTCTCTCATTCACTCCTTGGTAGATTTCTGTTGCTACTGCATGTGCTATGCACTTAATGGCTTATGATAGTATCTATTTCTTACCCCAGAATTTCAATGTATAAGAAAACCAGACAAGCATGTCTGGCCTAGTTCTCTGCTTAGGACTCACAGGGCTAAGTCAGTGTGTCTCAGGGTTGTGCTGCTTTCTAGAAGCTCTGGGATGAGTCCATTTCCAAACTTGGTTGGCAGAATTTAGTTTAGGAGATTGTAGGGTTGAGGTGTCAGTTTCTGCACCAGTTGTCAGCAGGGGGCTATTCCTTGCTTGACTAGGGACCCTCTCCCTCTTTATCAGAACCAGCTATGGTGAGGTTCCTCTCTGGCTACCTGTCTCTCCAACTTTCCATCGTCTCCTTTCTCTGTACTATCTGCTCCTCATCAGCTTTTAAAGGCTTGTGTGACTTTCATTAAGTCTGTGTGGATAATCCAGGATAATTTCCTTAATTTATATTCATCTCAGTAGGAAATGTTACTCTTTATGCAAAAATTCATTCACAGTCATACCTCAATTGGTGTTTGATGGAAAAAACCAAGGGGTAGAAATATCTTGGGGAACATTTTTAGAACTCTACCTACCACCTCCACCCCGCCACACACACACACAAACAGCAAAATGACAAAATTGGAGGTTCTCCTGTATGACTGTTTGCAGCAAAGGGATTTGTTTCCCTTTCAGAGACAATATGTGCTGTGATAATTCTGTGGTATTTACCCATTTGGTGTTTAAACCTCATGGACTGCATTATGCATATCTTTAGGAATACTCTTTACATAAATTAGGATGATTTTCTTTTTCCTGAAAACACTACAGCATGCCACACATTCTGGGTGGAAATGTGGAACTGTTTACACCATGTGCCAATTTAAACTCTGTGAGAATTCTGATGTTCAATAAAAATGTGCCCCAATGTATGCCATATTTTAAGTTTCCTGTGACTTTCCTAGCAAGTAAATCACAATTTAATATTAAACAGCTATTTAAGAATGTATCTGAGTTTCTCTGGCATTTAACAGAGAAAGTAATCTTCACACATACCTCATTTATTTTCCTCTGTACCACTGCTCAGGGGTGACCTCTTAGTTGGGACAAAAAAACTTCTCTCATGTAAGTGGTTGAAAATTGTGGTTAAATGATCTGGGTTCTATAATCTCTCTCCAGGTGGCCCCCATCTCTGGACTGGGCCATTTTGAGAAAGTCCTGTGGTTCCTTAAACTTTTCAAGGCTCCTGTCATTGGAATGATGATCTTGACTGAGTTTAAATGAATGTCCAAGATAATTCTTTATGAAATGCTAGATACTCACTGCTATACACCTAAGTTCAACACTCTCTCTCTTTCTCTCTCTCTCTCTCTCTCTCTCACACACACACACACACACACACACACACACACACACACACCCCTCTAGCTATTGTAACTCGCTTATTTTTCTTTTTCACAGTTATATTGAAATCTTCCGGGATCATTAAAAAATTCACGATTTCTGAGTTTCTGGAATGTCCTTTGCAGAGGACAATTCTGTGAACAAGACCAAAAGGTGTGAGGACCCACCTCCTTGTGCCTGACTCTGAGAATGAATTCACTCAAGGTGTCAAGTGCTAGCCACATCTGTACGATGAGCATTTTATTGTTTCATCAGAGTCTGTGAATGTTGTTATTGAGGATGATATTCTTGTCCTTTAATGTGTTCAAATATTTATTTACCTTGGAGAAGAAGTCATACTCCCTGCCTTTTGGGACATGCCCTTGAAATGTATCCTTCTAGAAATAAGATACTGTCCTCCATCTGAACTTGAACACATCTGCAAATTGGGAAACCAAAACTTCTTTGGGGAAATCTTTATGATTGTTTGAGACTCAGAATGTCTTGTTTTTCCCCAAGTCTCAGTCCCATCTTTGAAACTTGGGGCTTTGCACGTTGAATTTAGGTCACCTCCCTAGCTCAGGCCAGGCTGAGAACTCAGGGGCTGACATGAGACTAGAACTCAGAACCCCAATATGCACAAGAAGTCACATCTCTCAACCTCTGTTGCAGCTTCTTCTCCATGGGGAAGAAATAGAGCTGTCCTCATCCCTCGGGCCCAGTTCTGCTGAGGTCTTGGACACTGGAGAGGAGAGGTGTGCTTTTCCTCTGTTTCTGGATGGCATCTGCACATGAGAGTGTATGACAGCTTGTCAAAAAGGAGGAGCTGTTCTTCTAGCCGTGGGATAATGGCCTTTCTTCTAATCATGCCCTCTAGAGTGAGGTGTCCTTACTGGACCCAGTCCCAGGGCTGGAACCCACTTTGAGGCCTGTTCCTTCAGCTCTGCGAGGAGAGGCCTGCTGGTATGTAGGGCCCTGTGAGCATACCATCTTCAAAGGGAGATTCCTGCCCACCTCTGTCTTCTGACCCTGCCTCTACATACCTCTGGCATGTGCAGACCCTCTAGTCAGCTGGTACTCCCATCTGTCCCTGCCCCTCACTGCTCTGGTTTCCATGGTGAAGTTGGCAGAGCGCTGTGTGATTGACAGCGTCCTTCTCCTGAGGCCCCTTCTGGGTGCCTGCGCCACGGGCTCCTCTCAGTTCCTTCCTTAGACTCCCCTCCCCCACACTGCCCAGGCCTGTGGGTCTTCACTCTCGTGATCCAGAGTTGACACGGCTCGCCGGGCAGGATGCAGCTGCATCAGGAGGAAGGCAGAGCTATTCTGACATAAACGAGCTCTCGGGGCATCTCAAGCACTGAACTGGTGAGTGTGTCACACCATTTCAGGTCAAAGCACCTTCTGGGCTTTTAGGGTAGACCCTGGAGAGAGAGAGCTTCCTGGTCTTATCCTGCTGCTTCCTGGCTACAGACACTCACTGCATTCCCATGAAGCCAGCCACTCTGTCCCTGCAGCCAGATTCAGCATGTAGGTCCTACAGTCCCATCTTTTGCTGCCAGTGCCCCCAAGTAGCCCTGATCTCCCCAACAGGTCATCTTCTCACTCCAGGTGCTTTCTCTGATCTGTTCTACGTGTCTAGGACACCTTCTCAGCCCCCTCTGGGCATGACACTGGGTACTGCATTCTCCCTGCAGGCCCTGGCCCAGGTGTGCATCTTTGTTAGACATTCAGAGTTCCCACCCAGAGTCTTTGGTAAGACAGAAGCTTCTGGAAGGACTGACTGGCTCTGAGGGAAACAGAGCCAGACTCTGTGTCTGTCATCGGGGCTGCCCTCTGCCCACCCTGTACATTCCTCACAGGTATATAGCCAGCAGTGGACACCAAGACTCAGGTTTGCAGCTTTGGGAAGCCCTGGCTTTTATGGCAGAACATTTTATGTGGGGCAAACTGTCTCTGCTATGGCTCCCTGAACTATAGCTAGACCCTTCACTTTTCCTTGGCTCTAGTGCATTTCATGTTTCTTACATCCGCAAATTGCCCTCTACTTGTAAGATAGCTGAGGCCTTGAATTCATCTTTCTGCCTTGTACGAAATATTATCTACAAAAACAAAAGCTGGGACTTCATTCTGTTTGGCACAAGGAGGTGACCCCATAGAGATGTTTGAAACAACACTGTTTCATAAATGGGTTTGAACTAAGAGGTTGTCTTTTAAATCACAATACAGTTTGAAGCTGGTAGTTTGTGTATCTGAACTGCCTAACTTTGGTGTCCTTATCTTTCTGACCCTAAGTCTCCAGGGCTTGGTGATAGTACCTCACTCCTGTGGTCTTCAGACATAGGTGGAAGGGGGCTCTCTTGGTTGAGAATTTCTCTAGAATTTGTGAAGATGTACATCTGCCACCTCCTGATTTCATCCTAGCAATAATCCCACAAGGGAGATACTATCTTCTTTTAAAGTGGAGCCCTAGGGTCAAGCAGTGTTCAGAATCATTCTGAAGAGTTGGTTCTGAGGCCATGACTATGTTGCACCGTGTTCCCAAGCCACCCCTCCTGACTCATAGAATGTGTAGAACCCTTCACTTGGCACACATTCTACTGACAGTTACCTAAAGATTTCCAGTTTAACTTGATGATGACCAAGTGTTTATTGCTTGTTTTCTTCAAAAGATGTCATTAATGATCTTTGGTACCATGAAGTGGCCTAAAAGTCACTGTAGGTATCAGAATCTGATAGTCAATACCTGAATTGCTCTCTTTGATCAGTAGACAGTTCTATCTTTTTGTAGAGTGAACTCTGATGTGTTCATTCTTGAAAAATCCTTGGACAATAAGCAACTACCAAAGTGCAGGTAGTACTGCCAGTGTACTGGTAGAATACTTTTTATTAATGAGATCAAAGTCCTAAATATGTGACTTGTATTTATTCACAAGATAATGCCTCTTGATGAATATGCATCCCTCCAGAAGAAAAAGAAAGCTACTTCCTCGAGAATCACTTGATTTGTATTCTTCTTCAGTCTCTTCTACAGTGCGCTCATATTGGAATTGTTGAAAATCAAGTGACTCACAATTATACAGTTGCCCAAATCAAAACATAAGTGGAATCTATAATAGGACTCCTGAATTTTCCAAGCTTAGAAGAGGTCTAGGCAATTATCCAAGCCAGGGTGACATTCTGCAGATGAGGAAATAGAGGCCTCAGGGGAAACATTTCTGATTCATACTGAATCAATATCTCTGTACAGCAAAAAGGGACACTTCCTTGTTTATGCTTTTTAAAAGTAAGTTACTTATAAAATGTGTGTGTGTGTGTGTGTGTGTGTGTGTGTGTGTGTGTGTGTGTCTATAGATATAAACTGTGGTTTTCCCCCTACATTTTATTAAGTTATAAGAATGATGGTTGGGCAGATAATACCTTTTTACATTTTTTGAAGAAAGAGAGGGAAAGTTCTAATTTTCTTGCATTTCAGTGTGGCAGCTTATCCAGGTGTGAGGCTTCTTTAAAGGTATGAACATCTGGATGCTTCTGAGTCCTGCCTCAACTTGCCTGGGTGGAAGCTCCCTGTGTGTTGGGGACATAGCTTATCAACTGAGAAAGGAACTGACAAAATAAAAAGGTCACTAGCAGAGATAATTATTGTGAATGAGACAGCAGCACTGCCCCTTAACAAGTTAGGTGAAGCTGTCTGGTAGAACACTTAGTTCCTATCCCTGGAGCACTGATCTATTATGACTATGATTGTTGGTTAGACAGATGTTACCAAAAATGTTCATATTTTCTTCAATGCAAAATATGTTTAGAATTAATATTGTTTTGAGGGGCATAAAGTCATAACACATTAGTTTATTTCTCAGAATTTTTTTAATACATTAGGAAATATGTCAATTTATAAAATTAGCATCAATACCACTATAACAGTTTGGAATTGGTAAAATAAAACTTGGACTTCATCACCTTCATTGGAGAAGATATGGCCAGGAAGCCCTCAATTTCCTGCTTAATGACCTGGGACTCTGTGATGGAGAAAATGAGGATTTTGTATTATTGAGTCTTCCCTGAGGAGCTTGAAGAACCCAGAATGCAACAGCTGGCTGGTCCAGAGAAAAATTTTCTCTCGCTTGGAACAAGTTTTGTGAAGGCCTCTCTGAACTGAGGCTGGGAACTAATTCTCATCATTCATTTTATTTAAATAGCATAGCATTCCAGTGAGACAATTTTCCAGATGTCTCAACAACTGACACCATTTGTTTGTGGTTCATGTTATAGCTTTTACTCCATTGTAGCTGTAGAGCTTTTGCTCTTACTAACAAATTCATCCTTGGATCCTCTATTTGTCAGCATTTTTTTGTTTTGGAGACTTTCTATTCTTTTATAGCAAGAATCTAATGTTTCGACTTTGGAAGATGCATGTAGTATGTAGTTTTTATAACTGGGATCTCACATTTGAGATTTTCTTGCTCCAGAACAGACTCAGACACAGGATTTTTAAGTTGTGGTCCACATCTTTGAAGGAGAGGCTGCATGAAGGTTACCACGAGTATATCTTTATGTTCAAGGGGATCCAGAAACCTAGAAAATAGGTACCTGGCCCTTACTGGCACTTTACTAATGCTGGAGAAGCAGCCTTGATGAAAAACTGAAAAGGCAGGGGGCCGGAGAGTTAGCTCAGTGGTTCCGGCGCCTGTCTTGCAAGCGCAAGGGCCCGGGTTCGATTCCCCGGTAACCACATAACAATACTGGGTGTGGAGATCCACACCCAGCAGCAACCAGTACCACATACCACAGTGCCGGGCGTGGTGGCTCACGCCTGTAATCCCAGCACTTGGGAGGCAGAGGCAGGAGGATTGTGATGTGAG